>MU784916.1:49530-79498 GCA_026770625.1 Nicotiana glauca | reverse complement strand
TGTGGGGCACTGATTGTCCCTTTGTTTGGCTTGATTGTGCCTTCCATGTGCGTTTGGTTGTTGCTTCTATTGTTGTTTTCTACTTGTATATGGTTTGAGGACTACTTGAAACAAAGTTAAGAGTTGAAAACTTGTTTGGCTTGACTTGTTATTTATTTATGTATTTGTTTGTTGTTTCAATTACCGTGACTTACTTGTCTGTGGCTTGAGTTTACTTGGAACAAAGCTTGTTTATACATACCAGCACAATTCTAGTGTACTGACGTCCCTTTTGCCGGGAGCGCTACATTAGTGTTATGATTGTAGGTGGATCCGTAGCAGGTACTTCAGTTCATTGGCAGTAGCACTCCTTCATCTTCCACTGGCCGTTTTGGTGAGCCCCTTTCCTCTCGGGGCCCTGCATGGCTCATGCCACTTCTATTTTTGGAGTCTTATTTTGGTTTTGTGTAAGGTATAGCCGGAGCCTTGTTACCGGCAAGTACTTATTATCCTGTCATATCTTAGAGGCTCCGTAGACAGTAAATATGTGTTATGGACTTATGTAATTATATGTCGGGCATTGTAAGTTGTAAACTTGTGAAAGAAATTAAGCATGTTGTGTATGTTTCGAAAAAGAGTGATTTAAATTATGAAATGGTTAATCTTTTGGTTAATAAGTAATGAAAAATACAGGGGTAGCACGTGGGTTAGGAAAGGCACCCAGGTTCGCTTGATTGGGGCTACCCGGTCGGGCGCCGGTCATGTCCCTCGATTTGGGACGTGAAAGTAATATATGCCACAAGCCTACGAGGATGAAAAGAAGGTGAGCACTTATGAGATTATCATATTTCAAACAGCTTAACCCTTCCTGATAGTTGATCCTATATAATAGAACTAAAAATATGACAAATTGTCTTCCAAATCAATATGCTCATGATATGTGCAAGAATCTAAAGGCATCTAATCTCAACCTTTCACGAGTGAAACCACATAGCTAGGACATCCTACCATGGGGGTGAAGTCATGTATTGGTTAGAGGAGTCCCAATGGTTGATGTAATGCTCCGGGAAGAATGACAATTCAAACTCATATACTCCTTAAGGAGGTGGAACGCTAGGGGTAGCAAAATTTCCCGCACATGATAATGACTTTGTCAATAATCCTAGAAGTCTGTGAGCAGAAGGCCACGTAACCCATTCGATATGACCCATTTATGACATTTGAAAATGGGATGCACTTTGGTTTGAAAGCATGGCAATATAAGCTTGAATTTAGGGGAAATAAATAATTTTGGAATCCACGAGGCAAGCCTGCATAGACCTAGAAAATCGATAACATTGGCGAGAAAGTACTTAAAACCATTACGAGTTGGTATAAAATACGTCCTCAAAGTGCCCACATGGATAAGTTTGAAAGAATAAGACTTCTTAATGCATTTATCGAGGAAACGTAACCTGGGTTATCTTATCACATAGACAAGCAGTGCAGGTAAATGGTTGTTAGGAGAACACCTGCAAGGAATGCCAGCAATATTTATTTACTCTAATAAAAGGAATATGTCCCATTCCTTAATGTACAAGACTTCCTCTTTGATGCCATGAAACGTATATGAATTTTACAATGAATGTTATTAGATGAAATAGATAGTAGTGTAGAAAAACTAATGAGCACCATTTGGAACCAACAAGCTTAAACTAAGTCGAAGATATTAGAAGTCCATAGTAAAGGGGGATTTACCTACTTTCAGTGTCCTTTTAGAAAAGGGTACTTGTAGAGCATAAAAAAAATGAGTTGAATTTCATTGAATCGTATAGTTGGATGACTAGTGAAGACATTGAGATAATATCGCATTGAAGATTACAGGTAAACAACACACCATGTAAGACAACTGAAATGATAGTGAAAAAGCCTTATGGAAGTAACCTTTACATTTTATCCACTAGGAAGGGTGGTAATATAAAGCGATTATGAGAAGCTACATTTTTTGAAAGAAGATCTCTATATGAAGTCAGGTGATGTATAGCTCTAGAATTCTAAAATCAAATTATGTTTAGAAACTCTCCTTCATAATGAAGGACTACAACACACTTCTACACAACCAGCTATTGCAAACCACATTGGGAGATGTTATAAGACTTGACTGAGAGAAAGGCTTTGACATATGAATATGTTACTAGGTGTTTTTCTCCTTGGTTTACCCAAAACCTAAAGGCGAGAGTTAGACTGGTAAGTAGATCATTGGACTGGCACAAGTGTAGATAATCCACTATCGGAAAGAGATCATTCAATTTAAGTAATTGCGACATGCTACTTGATGAACTTGAAGTGGTATGGGAATCCAGTGAGATCGTATAGAATAATCATGGAGGGTTTGCAGATGTTCATAATGAGTTCTTCATGGATTTTGACTTGAGAACTGCCCAGATGCTAATGAAATACAAAACAACAAGAGAAACAGACAATGAGCTATTGTAAGGCCCCGTGAAATCCCTACTCAAAAACCCGGATTCCGTGGTGCCAAGTTAGGAGCTTGTGTTAAAAAGTCAAAAATAAGTTTCCAGAAAAATGCAAGAAATACGGTCCAAAATGCAGTCACATAATCGAAATGCAGGCCGTATATCTGTCGCAGAGTGAGGCAGAATGTTGGTTAAAATTGAAGTCAGTTATGCGGTCGAAATGCGGTCACATAATCAAAATGTGGACCGCCATAGTCGTCGCATATTTTCCTTTGAATTTTGCGAGGGTCAGTTCTGCGGTGCACTTTACGACCGCAGAGCATGAATGCAGACCGCATTCTTACCGCAGACTGAGTCAGAATGTTTAGTTTTTGGAGAGCATTTTGCGGTCCATTATGCGGACCGCATGTTTACTCTGCGATCACAAATGCGACCGCATATTTGACTCGGAGCTCCAATTTTCTAATTTTTAACCCGACCTCCCTATCGATATAATCGACATTATAGCTCATTCTTACTCAATAGATCGAAGTGCTAAGAGTTCCGAAAATTGTAAAAGAGTAAGGAAAAGCTTTATTGAGGTATGTAGGGCTAAAACCTCTTTTTATTAGAAATTGAGCTCCGTTGTCATTATGAAAGTATGGTAAGAGTTGAATTGGCTAGTCTATTGATTGTCATTACGCAATTAATTGATTTTCATATATCTATACATATTCGTGAAGGGTGTGCCTCAATGTGAATAATGTTCCAATCTTGACAATTAGATAATGATGAAAAGTACTGCTATGTGTTGAAATACTTGGGCTATAAGCCAACATTGAAACAAAGAATTATTCATGCTAGCTATGTGCTCACATACCTGTGATTGCAACTTGAATTGTCCTTGGTATATGTATCTCTGACCACAACTTTCAACATGAATATTAAAAAGGGGAAACAATATGGTGATGGTGGCCATGAGTGCCCCAGGAACTGTTATGATATGTGTGAGATAAAGACTCAAAGTGTTAACTAATGATAATGTAGTAATGCCTCCAATGAGATGACCTAGCCGATCGGGTCGTGATCGAACACCATGACGCACACATGGTGGTAATATGCTGATATTGAATTCCAGATAAGGGAAATGAATTATTGATTGAGAATAATGCCTCTAATAAGGTGACCTAGCCAGTCGGGTCGTAGCCGGACTCCGCTCGATATGGCGGTGGTAATGAGAATAGTGGTGAACATGTGATAGATATGCCCAAATCTATGTTGTGGAAATTGTATGAAAGATTATATGAATTGTTTCTTGATTTGCCCGTATTAATTGCTTGTATTTATTTGATAGTTCTTTATAGTAAAATGGTGTTTAGTTATACATACCAGTACAATTCAAATGTACTGACATCCCTTTTGCCGGGGGCGCTACATTCATGTTATGATTGTAGGTGGCTCTATAGCGGACAGTGCTGACTGTGTGTAGTGGAGCATTTTTCTACTCGAAGTCTCGGTGAGCCCCTTTTCTTTCGTGGGGCTATATGATGTACCATTTGACATTTACAGCTTTTCACTTTTGAGGTATAGCTGGGGCCTTATTGTCGGCATAGTCATGCTTATCTGTTTTATCCTTAGACGCTCCAAAGACACTAGTGTGGGTTATGTACGGGGGTTCGGGGAGTCCACTATATGTATATGTTGTGATCCTAAACTTGTGAACTCCTTAAGCTATAATTGTAATAGAATCCTTGAAGCTAGCTTATGTACGTTAAATTTTTATGATATGAAATGAATCAGTAATGTGGTATACACTGTTTATTATCGTCTAAATTAATAAAAGGCATGAGTTTCGTATTCATATTGAGTTGGGGTACAAAGTGTTCGGTTAGGCTTGCTCAATCGGGTTCACTTGATTGAGCACCGATCGCGCCTCCCGAGGTCGGGGCGTGACAGCTATAATAACCACTGAATGTGTGCTTGGTCTTGACAGAGAGCCTAGTAGGGGTCCTTACGAGAAAGGAAGTGTTACAATGAATCATAGAAGGATATGTTCTCTCATGGTTTTCGAACAAGTGACGCGAAACAGGCACAATGGATTCACTAACTAAAGAACACAATGAACACATGTTATGGAAGTGTAAAGAGAAAATAAACATTTGATATGAGACGGATAATTCTTCTGCTATATTAACTCCCAACTACAATATACGACCATTCCACGAGCAGTCATAATACTAAAACAAAGTGAGCTACCTACTGCGAGATGTCCCAAGTTGACATGAAAGTTATGGCAACACAATATTTTCCTATGACGGGGATGTGAGGATCCCAATTGACAGAGAGACTTTATGCACACGGTGACGATTTCGATTGAGATGCACTCATGTGATAGGTGTTAAGGTATACTCTTATGTTACTAGGCAATGAGAAGCTTTCATGATGTTATTCGCAAGAGAGTAGATTGACTGTTCAAACCATATAAGCCATATACACAACTGAGTAAAAGACTGACTTGAGAAGGATCATAACTCTGGGATGCTTTGCATGGAACTTGACACCACATAGGTAAATTTTACGATGGTGCATGTATAGGCACGAGCAAGTAGATTTTGTCCATTTAAATAAAAAGATTTTGTACGAAATTCATCGGATATAGTCCCTTGGTGAGAATTTAGGAAAAGCAAGTGGAAAGTATCAACCCTAGAGTTACAACTCAATTCAAGGGCATAATTATAAAACTTAATTCTACAAGAATGTAAATAAGAGAATTTGTAATAGAGTGGATTCACGACCAATACGGCTCCTTCAAGGAGTAGGTACACACAAGTCTTTGTGACTCACATCTTATCAAGACCATGCTTATGAGAATTATTCAATATGGATGTACATATACAATCAGTAGAAATTTTGTTTTGACTCACTTAATGTCTTTAGGTTGGTTGGGCAATAGCTTAATCAATACTCCTTGACTCAACATCCCTAACGCATGTAGGTAATATACTGATATACTATATGATATGGTGGTGCAGAGACATTAACAGAAATAAGGGTACTTCCCTTAGCAAGAAGTCCTACCAATCTCTCTATGACTCCATACATTCTCCTAACAAACGCTTAGGCAATCTCCCTCACATTCAATGGTATGGTATTCCCTCCTTACTGCTTCCAAAATTATGAATTACTCATCTGAAGATTAAGTCATAAAATGGAAATCAGCTTCCTATCCTGAGCTCTACTGCACAATCTTAGAGTATCAAAAAGGGGTGAAATTCCTAAATGTCCGAATAGCCTCCAACTTATAGATGTGGTCGACTACACATTGATAATAAGGACTCTACTAGACACAAATTCGAGAAATCCTAGGACGCTTTAAAACTTTAGGCTCTGATACTAAGTTTGTCATGCCCCAAAATCCAAGGAGCGCGACCGGTGCTCATCCGAGTAAACCCGACTGAGCAAGCCTGTTAGGTTTCATTCTACCCAAACAACCTCATGATTAAATAGGAGATGGACTCCATTAATCAGATTTAGTAAGTATTTCATTAACAACTTTCATTTCATTTCCATTAGCAACTTAAATCATAATTATCAAAATATTACAAGTCTTATAATCTTTGCCAAACATCAATGTTTTTGGTTTATTTCCAATACCTGACACTACCCACAACCTGTCTATGGAGCCTATAAACATAAATCAAGAGTAGTGTAATATGGAAATGCCGGCAAGAAGGCTTCGGCAATACCTCAAATACAACATACAAGACAAATAGATGAAACATATTCCCGAAATGAAGTGGGGCTCACCAAATCAGCTGAAAGGATTATAAGACGCTAGCTGCAACCAACACCACCTGCTATAGGAACACCTACATCCATTTAAAGATGTAGCGCCCCCAGAAAAAGGGACGTTAGTGCCATCGAATAGCACCAATATGTATAACTAAACACTATCTGGTTAGAAAGAACTATCATACAAGAACAGAGAAATCATAAAAGTCAATTAAAAGCTTTAACAATCACCACATCATCAAATAAACGAACCATATAATCTTTCACATAAATTCTATAACTTAGTTTGGGGCACTTAATATTGTTCATCACAACTCATAATACCACAGCTTTCTCGGGCGGAGTACGATCACGGCCCGATAGGCTAGATTGCCTTATTTGAAATATGTACCTCAATCACAATCTCATTCTAAATTTCAAAAATTCAATATTAGCACAATACTACCATGTGTGCTGCATGGTTTCCAATCACGGCCCGATCGGCTAGGCCGCCTTACCTAGGCTTTGTTCCTTTCTCATTAATCATCTCATTTCAATCTTTATTTCACATATATCAACTCATAGTCACTTGGGGACTCAATTACACATCATACTTGGCACTATGCCACATTTCATAACTCAATCTCTTCTTTCCCACATTTCATATCATTTCCACATATTTCACATCCATATAACTCACAACAACAAGCTATAAAATTCAAGATGTCAAGTACACATGAGAAAATTCAAGTTATAAGCATAGAGAGGAATTCTCATGATTCGGCACAAAAATCATAATTTAAACTTGACTTGAAATCTAGGCCATTTAGTATATACTTCACATTCTTCGATCTCAATTCATTGTCTAAGCATTTCATTACACGATTCATATTCCTTGCACCTTTTCATGTTATCAAAAATGTACATTGATCTTATTGGAATGCATCTTTCATAATTATAGGGTCACAATACCAATTCATGTAAAGTATCAATCAAAGAAAGAATCCAAAGTTCAGTCTTACCACATTTACACAAGCATCGATAGAGCTGAATTTCTAAAAGACGAGGTTTTAGCCATACATACCTCATTTAATCTTTACTTAAGTTACTACAACGTTTGAAAAATTCTACCAATTCCAATATACTTTGAGAAATAACAAAATTTGAACACAAATTAGAAAGGTATTCATAGTTTCAGCTCATTTGAGCATTTTATCAAATACTAGTTGAGCATCTTAATTTCAAATCTCTTTTCCAAAGTTTTCCTTCATTCCTCAACCAAATCATTACTTAATTATGTTAAAAAATCTTCCCACAAACCTAATTTTGTACATGCATGTATAAATAATAGTATTACATCCAAGAATCATGCCTCAAACTCGAAATTAAAGCCTAATGTATAGAATCTTACCTCTTGGATGAAGAACTTATGAATTGGCTCTTTGATTCTTGAAGGTTGATGCAAGGTTTGGATGATTAGGAAGCTAGACCTCTCCTTTCTCTCTCTGTATACTCTCATCCCTCTCTAAAATTAGTAAGAAATGACCCCAAAATTAAACCCAAAGCCTATATATTGAAATGGGGTCGGGTTATAAAAATTAGAAAATTAACCCTCCGATATTGGGTCTACAATAGCAGAACATACCACTAAATGAGAATGATGGCTGCATAATGCACCACAAAAGTGAGCGTCGTCGATGATAAATGGATCGGGCTGTACGCTGCAGCGATATGTGGATCGGGCTGCACGCCACATCAGAACTGGTATTGTTCTATGTGTTTACTTTATTTCATTTTCCTGCCATTGTCTGTTATCTATGCTACTTCATGCAATATCTACCTAATTGCCTTGCATTATCTGATAACTGAGTGTTGTGCCCGAGGGGCAGATTTCTGTGCTTATCTGCACTATTTGGTTTGCATTCATTTGTGTAACCGCTAAAAAATTCATTTCTAAAAGAGATTTAAACTGGGCTAAGATGTTTTTTTCTAAAGATTTCACAGCTTCATTGCTTTTCTCAAAGGGTTTTACACTGTTCTATATAGCATGATGGTTTTTTCTGCGTGATTTCATGCTGCTCAATTATTATTTACCTTTATTATTACTGAGATGGATTATTCACTTTACTCCCTACACCTCACGTGCAGATGTAGGTATTTGTTCACCCGGTAGCGGGTTTTGACCTAATCGGAGGCTATGTTATCAGAGTTTAGCGAGATGACTGCCAGCGTTTGCAACTCCGCATTTCTTCCTTTTGTATATTAGATCTATTTTGTATATTTCAGGCCTTGTGTTAGTATTTATACTCTAATAGATGCTCGTGACTTGTGACACCCCAATTTGGGTCGTGTTTGGGTTGTATTTCGCACCTTATAAAGAAAACTTTTGTTTAGATTGTGGTTATTTAATTGTGCAAAAATTGTTTATTAACAATAATTATTCTGAAAGGGAGATTAGTGTTGGTTGGCTGGCCTTCTCTTCGCGAGAGGTGTCATCCCGACCGGAGCGGGGTTCGGGCCATGACACAAAATTTCAACCTTTGTCATTCCAATCTCATTCCAATCAAGCCATGTGTTTTTGTTAGCATTAGAGTTTAAAATCACAGTCAATATGTTTTTTATTATACACTGAGGCGCGAATTATTAATAGTAGCCTTAGTTTTTATTTTAGAAGATGCAGTTAAATAAAGAAAAAGGACAAAGGGAAGAAATATAATAACGAAAGAAAGAAAAACTCGGACAAAATGTAAGGTTAATGCAATACGTAATTAAAAATTATAGAACTTCTAAAATCTAGGAACTACTCATGATCACACATGGTAAAATGTATTACATATCACTCATTGAAGAGCACGGGCAACCCTCTTTTTCTAGTTTAGAGTAGAACTTGCTTTCACTAGTAATAAGAAAAAGCAAAAAAAATAAGAACCAAAAGATTTTATTAAAATTGAAAAGCTCAAGTCGCTTTCAATATTTTTGTTGTGACCCAAACCCCGCTCTGGTCGTGATGGTGCCTCTCGTGAAGACAAGGTCAGTCCGACCATTTTAGAACACCTCTTTTAAGCAGTTAAATAATTCATAAGAAGTTTAAATAAGATTTTATGATATTAATTAACGGAAATACAACCCTAATCGGGGTGTCACAAGTCACGAGAATCTATTAGAGTGTAAATCCAACTACAAGGTCTAAAATACACACTACCAGAATAATGAACAAAAGAGAGAGAAATGGTACTGTGAACGCTGGCAGTCACCTCACTTACTCCTATAACTCTGCTTCTGATCAGCCAACACCCGCTAATGAGTGGATCAATACCTGCATCTGTATACGAGGTGCAGGGAGTAAAGTGAGTACCCTAACTTAGTGAGTAATAAAGGTAAATAACAACTGAGTAGTAAGAAATCATGTATAACAAATCATCATATTATATAGAGCAATGCAAAACCCTTTTGAGAAAAACAGTGAAGTTGTAAAATCTTTAGAGAAAACATCTTAGCTCATTTTAAACCTATTTTGGAAATGAATTTTTCAGAGGTCACGCAAATGAATGCAAACAAATAGTGTAGATTAGCACATAAATCATCCCCTCGGGCACAACACTTAGTCATCAGATAATGCCAGGCAATCAGGTAGATTTTGCAAGAAGTAGCACTGACAACAGATAATGGAATACAAATGAAATAAAGTAAACACATAGAACAGTACCAGTACAGCAGCGACATGCAGCTCGATCCACATATCGTTGCGGCATGCAGGTCGATCAATTTATCATCTACGACGCTCACTGGGGGTGTGCAGACTCCGAGAGGGGCACCTTACGGCCCAAGCGCAAAATCAAGCCATCTTGTTGTATTAAGTCTAGGCCCTCGTCCTGATATCAGTATCAGTATAACATTGATGCGCCGTGCAGCCCGATCCAAAAGTATCCTCACAACATAGGTCGTCGACCTTACTCAGTCCAGAAAATCACATAAGCCCCTCGGATAAAAATAAAACATACTGCTCAGCTCAAAATAGTATTGGAAATATCATTTCAAGTGTTAAAGAAAAATAAACTTGGCTGAGTTTTGAAA
Source organism: Nicotiana glauca (assembly GCA_026770625.1). Classification (NCBI taxonomy): domain Eukaryota; kingdom Viridiplantae; phylum Streptophyta; class Magnoliopsida; order Solanales; family Solanaceae; genus Nicotiana; species Nicotiana glauca. The sequence continues at coordinate 69,239 of MU784916.1, read as the reverse complement.
ACAGTGGAAAATACATGACTGAGTCCAAGTATGAAATCAAACAGTAAGGAAATATCAACAACCAGCCCCGGAGGGGTTCAAATAATTGGCATGAAGCCCAAATATGGCATCAACCCAAATCATGATGATAACAAATAAGTTTCAGTCAAATATGCAGTAAAATCATCAGTCAGGAAGGACCAAGTCACAATCCCCAGTAATAAATGACCTCGCGCTTATCATCTAGCGTGTATCTCACCTCAATATAGCACTACGATGTGCAATCCGGATTTTCAAACCCTCAGAATATCATTTACAATCATTACTTACCTCGAACCAGCAAAATCTCTTGCTCGCGATGACTTTTCCCCTCAAATCGGCCTCCATGTGCGTCCAATCTATCCAAAACTAGAACAAATACGTCACAATATGCTAAGGGAACAAAGCCCAAGCGAAAACAATCAAAAAATATTAACAATTCCGAAATTAAAAAAACCCGAGCCCCGAGCCCACTTTTCGAAACTCAGTAATTTTTACATTATTAGATTCCTCGTCTCCCCAAGAGTTCATACATACCAAAATCATAAGAATTACAGTTCAATTGTCCCCTCAAATCCCCAATTTAAGCTCTCTTAAACTCAAGCTCTAAACCTCCATTTTTAGTCCATAAATTCCTTAAATTTCAGTCTTAATTTACAAAATATTACCATAAAAATGTGTTTTAGGTCCAAAATTCTTACCTTAACGAAATTCCGTTGAAATACCTCTCTCAAATCGTCCAAAAGCTCTCAAGCCGATGTCCTAAACCTATTCTGAGATTAACCAACCGGCAACGATGTTATCTCGTTTTTGCCAATTCAATCCTAAACCTACCACAGGCTTTCAAAATGCTTTCCGATCACGCTTCTTAATCCCAACTCACCTAACGGAGCTGACCAAATCATAAGAATTCTGATCGGAGCTCATATTCAAATAGGTCAAATCATTGGTCAAACCTTTCAAATTCAGAGCTTTCAACTGAGATTGTTCCTTCAAATTCATTCCAATTTTCCCAAAAACCAAATCCAACGATCTATATTAGTCATAATACACCGCACGGGGCAAGTCCAGTCCGAGAACTTACGATCAAAATACAAAATCTCAAAACGACCGGCCGGGTCGTTAAATATTTTTTAATACATTGAGGTGTGTATTATAAACAGTAACCTTACTTGGAATTTTAGTTAAAACCTTATTACTTTCAATCCACGTGTTATTGTTAAAACTCAAAATTTAAAATCTTAAACAATATACTTTTTACAACACGCTGAAGCGTGTATTATAAATAATAGCATTATTTTGAGTTTTAGAGATACAATTGAAGAAAAAAAGGACCAAGGGAAGAAACATAAAAAAAGAAAGAGAGAAAAACTCATACAAAATATAAGGTTATTTTATTACGTACTGACGTTGATTTAACTTCTCTATACTAGTAACTACACTTTGTCAGACATGAAAAAAAGAATTGCATGTCACGCTTGAAAGATCTGTGCCAATGCAGATTTCTAATATTCAATATATTTTTTAGTACACTTAGTTAAATTTTAGTGAAGCTCTCATTATTATCACGCCATGTGTTTTTGTTAGGACTCAAAATTTGAAATCATAGTCAATACTTTGTACTACAAAATAAGGGGTGTATTACAAACAATATCCTTAGTTTAAGTTTTCGAAGATACAATTAAAGAAAGAAAAAAGAAAAATGGAAGAAAGATACAAACGAAAGAAAGAAACAACTCGGACAAAAAGTAAGGTTAATGCAATGCGTATTGAAAATAGATTGAATTTTAAATTCTAGTAACCACTCATTCTCACATATCGTAAAATGTATTGCATGTCCATGATTGAAGAGCTGGGCCACCCCATTTTTTCTAGTTTTGAGTAAAAGCTACTTTTACTAGCAATAAAAAAAAGAAAAAGAAATAAGAAGCTGAATATTTTATTAAAATTCAAAAGCTCAAGTCTCTTTCAATATTATTTTGAATACATTGAGGCGTGTAATATAAACAATATCCTTAGTTTGAATTTTAGTAATACCCTCATTACTATCAAGCCACGTATGTTTGTTAACACTCAAAATTTGAAATCTTAGTTAATATAGTTTTTACTCCACACTGAAACGTGTATTATAAATAGTAGCTTTAGTTTGAGTTTTAAAAGATAGAATATAAGAAAGAAAAAAGTAAATGGGAAGAAATGTAAAAAAACCGAAAGAAGGAAAAAGTCATACAAAGTATAAGGTTAAAGCATTACATACCGAACATTCATTGACTTTTATATTCTAGTAAATACACTTTCTCACACATGCTAAACTTTATTGCATATCACTCTTGAAAGATCTGAGACAATGCACATTTTTAATTTTCAATATATTTTTGAGTACAATAAGGTATTTATAATAAATAGTAGCCTTATTTTAAATTTTAGATAGGCTTGCATTACCATCATGCCATGAGTTTTTGTTAGGACTCAAAGTTTGAAATCATGGTCAATATATTTTTTACTATACACTAAGGCTTGTATTATAAATGGTAGCCTTAGTTTAAATTTTCGAATATACATTCATCAAGCCTTAGTTTTTGAATTTAAGTAAGACCCTTATTAATATCAAGCCATGTGTAATTGTTAACACTCAAAATTTGAATCTTAGTTAATATATTTTTTACAACACATTGAAGCATATAATATAAACAGTAGCATTAGCTGTGTTTTAAAAGATACAATTGAAGAAAAAAAAAAGGAAAAAGGGAAAAAAGAAAATAAAATTCATACAAAATATAAGGTTAATGCATTATATACTGAACATGTAATGACACGACTGATCCTTTTGCATTTTAGAACCCCGTTCTCCTAAATAAAGTCTCACGTACTTGTTTTAGCTAATTTACGACTTGCAGGGTCGATTGGTTCGGGAATTGGAAGATATTTGAGTAAAAATATGTCCATTTACTCCTTTAAGATTTTCTTAAAAGACCAAGTTTGACTTCGGTCAACTTTCTTGGGTAATGGATCCTAATTCGTGATTTGACGGTCTCGGAGGGTCCGTGGAAAAATATGGGACCTGGGCGTATGACGGAATCGAATTCCGAGGTCCCTAGCCCGAGTAATGAATTTTTTTATGTGAAATTGTTAAATTGAAGTTTTAAAGAATTAAAGAAACTAAGTATTCATTGATCTCCTAGGTGCCAGGCTCGAATTTTGGTCCCGAAACTTGGTACAAGTCCGAAATATCAGTTAAGACTTACCCGCAAAATTTGGTGTAAATCTGAGTAGTTTAAGGGCGTTTTGACCCATTAGAAGAGAATTAAGAACTTGAAGTCCAATAGTTTGATCTATTTTGTTTTAGGACGTGATTCATATATTTAGCATTGCTTTGAGTGATATGAGGGTTCGAGTAGGTGCGCCTCGTGATTTCAGACTTATCGGTATGTTCGTGCGGGGCTCAGGATCCCCAAGCGTCAAACGAGCGAGGTTCGAGCAAAGTGAGAAAGTTGAGGAATAGCTGATGCATTGCTGCTTCTGTCACAACCGCATCTGCGGTTTTTGGATCGCAGAAGCGGGACCGTAGATACAGTCAGGCCTTCGTAGAAGCGGACAAGGGCAGGCCTAGGGAAAACCTCAGAAGCGATCATGAAACTGCAGAAGCGGTTATGACACCGCAGAAGCGGTCCAGCTAAATTGGGCCAGAACTGCAGAAGCGGCCCAAAATCGTAGAAGCGGCCTCCGTAGGAGTAGTCATGGTATAGTAAAAGTGGAAATCGCTGGTGCAGAGAGTTCATTTAATTCGAACTCACAGCCATTTATTTCATTCACAATTCCACACTTGGGCGATTTGAGTGCTTCTAAAGAGAGGGTTTCAACATAACATTGTAAGGTAAGTAATTCACATTCATCCTTAGTTTATATACATGTACATTAGGTAGATAAAATATTAAAATCTAAGTAAAAATTAAGGGTTAGAGTTTGACCTAGGGTTTTAATAAAATTAATATTTAAGCATGTAATTTTCTATGTAATGTACTAGAAATGATATATTATTGATCCTTAGATTGTAGAGAACAACTTCCTTTGAAAAATCTCGGAATCCGAGCGCGTTGGCCCGGGGTCAAAATTTAGAAAACTGGTGAAAAGGGTTGGGGAATGGCTTAAATAGCTAGAATTCGATCTTGTAAACTTACATTGACTAGTTCTTACTTCCTTTAATTAGTTTATGATCATTTGGCTCCTACTTGAGGGATTGGACTTATTTTTGACATTGGAAGTGCGCTTTGGAGCAAGGTGAGTCTCCTTTCTAACATTGTAAGAGGGAATTATTCCCATAGTATTAATAAATGAGAATATGCTGCTAAATGCGGGGGCTACTACGTACGTACTAGGTGACGAGAGTCCGTACATAGCTACTAAGATGTTAATTGCTTGGGTAGCTTAGGACTCACATCAAGCGTAATTTGAAGATATCCTTTATTTAAATTGCTAATATGATCATTTATGATATGCTAGAGACTTGAGAGAAATAAAAAGTGAACATATGAACTTGTTAAACCTTTTTAAGAATTTCCTTGTATAAAAATGAGCCTTGTGTGCATTCCTGATGTTTCTTGATATTTATGGATCGGGCCGATCGCCTCGGTGAAAATGGATGCATCTATGGTATGGGTCGCTCGACCCTCGACAGTGCACATTTTATTTTCTATTGGAGCAGGCCACCGACCTCGGCGTGATTGCGCATGATATATATGCTTAAGCTTGGACACGACGTGATTACTTGCTAAGTATGTAAAAAGGAAAATGATAATTGAAATATGGTGAAGAACATGATTATGGCTTTTCATTTTAACTTGTTGTTATATGAAATTCTTCATGCTTTGTATAGCACATTATTATTATATTATCATGACCCTAGTAGGTATCAAGTCGATCTCTTGTCTCTACTTCTTAGAGATTAGACGGGATACTTACTGGGCATATATTGTTTATGTACTCACACTACACTTCTGTAATTAATTGTACAGGATCCGAGGCTGATACATTTGGTTACCGATCTGGTACACGCTCTTGAATTGAGGCAGAGACTTCTACGGTGATCTGCACCCCTTCTTATGCCGCTTAGCAGCCGGATGTAGTCTTCTTTTGTTTTTACTGTAAAGTAGGATAGATATATTCTTTTTTTTGTATATTCTACTAGTCGCCTGTATCTTGTGACACCAAGTTCTGGCACACACTTTGGTAGACGATTATTTTGGGGTTCTGTAATTATATCATTTATAGTATTTCGCTCTTTTTGTTTAAATTGCAAGTTAAGCGTTCACTCCACCGATTAGTGATTAGAAGTAACATAAGAATTTCAGTAATGTTTCCGTAATGGCTTGCCTGACAAAGGTGTCAGGCACCCTCATGACCTATTGTGGAAATGGGTCTTGACAACATGGTATCAGAGCACTAGTTTCACATAGGTCTCACATGGTACAGGCAAGCCTAATAGATTCTTGTAGATCGGTATGGTGACATCTGTATTTATCTTTGAGAGGCTATAGGGTACTCGGAAAGACCACTATTTATTCATTTCCTATCATGCAATGGCTAGTGTACTAAACCTCCCTCTTTTATTCTCTCACAGATGGTAAGGACGCGTACTGTTGGCATTCCAGACCCGGGAAAAGCTGCTCCCCTTGTTACTAGAGGATGAGGTAGAGGCCGGGGGAGGGCACCGGCCCATGGTAGGGGATAAGGGCGTCTCAGAGCCATTCCAGTTGCACCCCAGTAGATACTTCGAGGGTACCATCATTGAGGAGTAGGGCGAGGTGCCTGCAGTTGATCCTGCCCCGGTGGATTTCATGACAGCACCGGGATTTCAGGAGGTCATGGGCCGCATGTTATGGTTCATGGACACTATGACTCATGATGGTTTATTTATAGCAAACCCAGCTATTTCACAGGCAGGAGGGGGAGTCCAAACCCCTACTTCTTAGGCTCCAGGTTATGCAGCTATTGTATATCGGACTTCGGGTGCACCACCCGCAGATGGGGCTCAGCCAGTTGCTGCATTGGCACCCCAACCTAGGCCAGCTGTGGACAGCGATCCGCAGAAGTTATTGGATAGATGGACCAGGCTGCACCCTCCAGTCTTTGGGGGTGAGCGTCATGAGGATGCCAGGACTTCATTGATAGGTGTAGGGACAGACTGCACAACATGAGGATATTGGAGTCGCATGGAGTTTACTTCACTACTTTTCAACATGAGGGCAGGGCCCGTAGATGGTGGCAGTCTTACACACTTAGTAGACCATTAGGTTCTCCTCCCCTCACCTAGGGTCAGTTCATACAGTTATTCCTTGATCGGTACATTCCACCCTCTGAGAGGGAAGAGTTGCATCATCAGTTTGAGCATCTGGAGCAGGGTCAAAAGTTAGTGACTGATTATGAGGCAAGGTTCTCTGAGTTATCCCGCCATGCACTTATGATACTCCCAATAGAGGTAGAGAGAGTACAAAGATTCATTGCGGGGTTACACCCCATTATACGGTTGGGTATGGCTTGAGAGGTAGAGATGGGCATAGGTTATCAGCTAGTACTTGAGATTGCTCGCAGGATTGAAGGTTACCGTTTGAGTGGTAGAGAGCAGATGCAGCAGGATAAGAGGGCCAGATTCTCCAGAGAGTTCATAGGCGCCCAAGCTAAGGGTAAAGGCCAGTTTGGGAAGGGTCAGCCCAGCAGGCCTCCTGTTTCAGCTCCACCACATGATTGGGGTGCTCCAATGCGCTCCTACTTCAACGCCATGCAATAGAGTTTTGAGCTCCCGCCAGCTATTCTGAGTTCATCCAGTGGGTATCCAGGTCCTCCGGATTCTTCCAGTTCTTAGTTCAGTGTTATGCCAGAGAGTTCATACTGCCCATCGGTTATTTAGGCTTCTTCTAGTGGGTCTTCTGGTTTACAGAGTTAGCCATTCGGACAGCATGTCACCGCACCATGTTGTTTTGAGTGAAGAGACCCGGGTCACATAAGGAGACACTGCCCCAGGCTTAGGGGCAAGGCAGTGCAGCAGGGGCAGCATCCCAAGACTCCAGCACCAGCAGCCCAGCCACCTAGAGGTGGAGGATAGTGTGGTAGAGGATGTCCCAAGGGTAGAGGCCAGATGGGGAGAGGTCAGCCAGCTACTACTCAGTCAGATGGAGGCCAGACAGCCGGTGCTTCAGCTAGATTCTATGCCCTTCCGGCCTGGCCAGATGAATTGGACTCAGATGCCGTCATCACAGGTATTATTTCCGTCGGTGGTAGGGATGCTTCGGTATTATTTGACTCGGGGTCCACTTATTCATGTGTATCATCTCTGTTTGGTCATTTCCTGGTTATTTCTCTTGAGCGTTTGGGTTTTCCTGTTCATGTGTCCACTCCTGTAGGTGATTCTGTGGTTGTGGATAGGATCTACAGGTATCGTGTGGTTACTTTCTGTGGTTTTGAGACTAGAGCAGATCTTCTGTTTCTTGGTATGATTGATTTTGAGGTCATCCTGGGCATGGATTGGTTATCTCTATATCACATCGTACTTGATTTCCATGCCAAGACTGTTTCACTGGTGCTACCAGGATCATCGAGATTAGAGTGGAAGGGTTCCACGGTTGATGTGCCTAGCAGGTTTGTTTCCTTCCTGAAAGCCCAACACTTGGTCCAGAAGGGGTGTTTGGCCTATATAGCTCATGTGCGAGACGTCACCTTAGAGTCTCCGATGATTGATTCAGTGCCAGTGGTCCGAGAGTTCGCCTATATTTTTCCTTCTAATCTTCCTGGTATGCCCCCGGATCGTGATATTGATTTTTGTATTGACTTGTCTCAAGGAACTCAGCCTATAGGAGTTGTTAGCAAAGGGGTTTGTTAGGACCAGTGTATCGCCTTGGGGTGCGCTAGTGATGTTCGTGAAGAAGTAGGATGGGACTATGCAGATGTGCATTGATTACCGGCAAATGAATAAAGTCACCATCAAGAACAAGTATCCATTGCACCGTATAGATGATTTATTTGACCAACTGCAGGGTGCTACGGTGTTCTCTAAAATTGACTTGAGGTCAGGGTATCATCAACTAAAGATTCGAGACTCAGATGTTCCAAAGACTGACTAGATACGGCCACTATAAGTTCCTAGTGATGTCATTTGGCTTAACTAATGCTCTAGTAGCATTTATGGATTTGATGAATATGGTGTTCAGGCCTTATATTGATTTCTTTTTTATTGTCTTCATTGACAACATCTTTATATACTCACGTAGCTTAGGGGTGCACGAGAAGCATTTGAGAGTAGTGCTTCAGACCTTGCTAGAAAAGAAGCTATATGCTAAGTTCTCCAAGTGTGAGTTTTGGCTAGAGTCAGTGGAATTCTTGGGGCATGTAGTGTCAGGAGAGGGTATTAAGGTGGATCCCAAGAAGATTGAGGAAGTTCCGAGTTGTCCACGTCCCACTTCAGTGACCGAGATCAGGAGTTTTCTAGGATTAACAAGTTATTATCGGCAATTTGTGCAGGGCATTTTATCCATTACGTCACCTTTGACCAGATTGACCAAGAAGGTCATCCCATTTCATTGGTCCGATGATTGTGAGGAGAGCTTTTAGAAGCTCAAGACGGTTTTGACTACGACACCAGTTCTTTTACTGCCTTCCGGTACAGGGATGTATGTTGTGTATTGTGATACTTCACGCATTGTTTTGGAATGTGCGTTAATGCAGGAGGGGCGAGTTATTCATATGCTTCACGTCAGCTGAAGATTCATTAGAAGAATTATCTTGTGCATGATCTAGAGTTGGTCGCGATTGTTCATGCTCTTAAAATATGGAGGCACTATTTGTATGAGGTGCCTTCTGAGGTTTATACCAATCACTGCAGCTTGCAGCATCTGTTCAAGCAAAGGGACCTTAATTTGATGAATCACAGGTGGCTTGAGCTACTAAAGGATTATGACATAACCATTTTTTATCATTCGGGCAAGGTGAATGTGGTTGCGGATGTCTTGAGCAGAAAGGCGGAGAGTATGGGTAGTTGGCATTCATTCCGGCGGAGGAGAGGCCCCTGGCTTTGGACATCCAGTCCTTAGCCAACAGACTTGTGAGGTTGGACATTTCAGAGTCCAGCCAGGTTCTAGCATGTGTGGTTGCTCAGTCTTCGTTATTTGGGGAGATTACCAGTGCGATGATCCATATTTGGAGTTTCTTAGAGAAACGGTACTTCAGGGAGGTGCCAAGGAGGTTTCTATTGGCGAGGATGGTGTGTTGCGGCTTCAGGGCCGTCTATGTGTTCCTAATGTTGATGGTCTCAAGGAGAGGATTCTAGAGAAGGCACACAGTTCGAGGTACTCCATTCATCCGGGTGCCACGAAGATGTATCGTGACTTGAGGCAGCATTAATGGTGGCGTACGATGAAGAAAGATATCATAGAGTATGTAGCTAAATATTTGAATAGCCAGCAGGTCAAGTGTGAGCATCAAATGACAGGTGTCCTTCTTCAGCAGATGCTCATTCCGGAGTGGGAGTGGGAGCGCATCGCCATGGATTTCTTAGTTGGGTTGTCGCGGACCTTGTGGAAGGTTGATTTAGTATGATTCATTGATGATAGGTTGACCAAGTCAGCCCATTTCATTCCTGTGTCGACTACCTATATAGCAGAGAGATACGCTCAAATTTATATTCGGGAGATAGTACAATTGCACGGTGTGCCAGTTTCCATCATATCAGACAGAGGCCCTCAGTTCACTTCCCATTTCTAGAGATCCGTTCAGAGTGAGTTGGGGACCCGCGTAGAGCTTGGCCTGAAATTCCATCCTCAGACCGACGGGCAGTTGTAGCGGACAGTTCAGATTTTTGAGAATATGCTGAGAGCATGTGTGATTGACTTTGGAGGGCAGTGGGATCAGTTCTTGCCTTTAGCAGAGTTTGCATACAACAACAGCTATCAGTCCAACATAGAGATGGCCCCGTATGAGGCTTTATATGGTCGACGTTGTTGTTCTCCTATGGGATGGTTTGAGCCTGGTGAGGCTAAGTTGCTTGGTATAAATTTGGTACAGGATGCCTTGAATAAGGTAAAGCTGATTCAAGAGAGGCTCCCCACAGCTCAGTCCAGATAGAAGAGTTACGCGGATCAGAAGGCGCGTGATGTATCATTCATGATTGGCGAGAAGGTTCTCTTGAAAGCCTCGCCGATGAAGGGCAAGCTAAGCCCAAGGTTTATTGGTCCCTTTGAGGTGTTGAGGCGAGTTGGAGAGGTTGCCTATGAGCTTGCTTTACCTCCCAGTCTATCGGGAGTTCATTCGATTTTTCATGTATCGATGCTTCAGAAGTATCATGTCGACTTATCACATGTGTTGGACTTCAGTACAATTCAGTTAGATGAGAGCTTGGGCTACGAGGAAGAGCCAGTTGCCATTATTGATAGATAGGATCGCCAGTTGAGGTCCAAGCGGATTTTTGCGATGAGGGTCCCGTGGAGGGGCTAACCGGTTGAGGAGGCAACCTGGGAGTCCGAGGATGACATGCGAAGCAGATATCCCCACTTATTTAGCAATCCAGGTACTTTTCTATATCCGTTCGAGGACGAACGTTTGTTTAAGAGGTGGAGAATGTAACGACCCGACTGGTCGTTTTGCGTTTTAGAACCCCATTCCCCTAAATAAAGCCTTTTGTACTTGCTTTAGCTAATTTACAACTTGCAGGGGCGATTTGTTCGGGAGTTGGAAGAGTTTTGAGTAAAAATATGTCCATTTGCTCCTTTAATATTTTCTTAAAAGGCCAAGTTTGACTTCGGTCAACTTTCTTGGGAAATGGACCAGGAATCAAGATTTGACGGTCACGGAGGGCCCGTGGGAAAATATGGGACCTAAGCGTATGTCTGAAATCAAATTCTGAGGTCCTTAGGCCGAGTAATGAATATTTTATGTGAAATAGTTAAATTGAAGTTTTAAAGAAATAAATAAACTAAGTATTCATTGATCTCCTAGGTGCCGGGCTCGGATTTTGGTTCTGAAACTTGGTACAGTTCCGAAATATCAGTTAAGACTTACCCGTAAAATTTGGTGTCAGCCCGAGTAATTTAAGGGTGTTTTGACCCGTTAGAAGAGAAATAAGAACTTGAAGTTCAATAGTTTGATCCATTTGGTTTTAGGACGTGGTTCCTAGATTTAGAGTTGCTTTAAGTAATCCAAGTGTTCAAGTAGGTCTGCCTCATGATTTCAGACTTGTCGGTATGTTCGGACGAGGCTCGGGAGCCTTGAGCGTCAAATGAGCGAGGTTCGAGCAAAGTGAGAAAGTTGAAGAATAGCTGGTGAATTGCTGCCTCTGTCATAACCGCATCTTTTGTTCTTGGACAGCAGAAGCGGGACCGCAGATACAGTGAGGCTTTCACAGAAGTCGCCAACAGTTGGCCCAAGGAAAACCACAGAAGCAGTCATGAAACCATAGAAGCGGTTCCGCTTAAGCGGAATTTCGACAGCAAAAGCGGTCCAGCCAAATTGGGCCAGAATCGCCGAAGCAGCCCAAAACCGAAGAAGCGGCCTCCGCAGGAACGGTCATGGTACCACTGACGCGAAAATCACTGGGGCAGAGAGTTCATTTAATTCGAACTCAAAGCCATTTATTTCATTCACAACTCCACACTTGGGCGATTGGGGTGCTTCCAAAGCGAGGGTTTCAACATAATATTGTAAGGTAAGTAATTCCCGTTCATCCTTAGTTTAAATACATGTACATTAGGTAGACTAAACACTAAAAACTAAGTAAAAATCAAGTGTTAGAGCTAGACCTATGGTTTTAATAAAACTAATATTTAAGCATGTTATTTGTTGTGTAATGAACTAGAAACGATTTATTATTTATCCTTAGGTTGTAGAGAACAACTTCCTTCGAAAAATCTCAGAATCTGGGCACGTGGGCCTAGGGTTTGAATTTAGAAAACTTTTGAAAAGGGTTGGGGAATGGCTTAATAACTAGAATTCTATCTTGTAAACTTATATTAACTAGTTCTTACTTACTTTAATTAATTTATGATCGTTTGGCTCCTACTTGAGGGCTTGGACTTGTTTTTGACATTGGAAGTGCGCTTTGGAGCAAGGTGAGTCTCCTTTCTAACATTGTAAGAGGGAATTATCCCTATAGGATTAATAAATGAGAATTTGCTGCTAAATGCAGGGGCTACGTATGTAACTACCCGACCGGTCATTTCGAGCCCTAGCGCGTTGTCCAGCTGTCTGAGGCCATGAGCAGCTTCATTTTAGGTATTGTGACTTGTTCGCATGGTCGGAATTTAAATTCAGAAAGATCGGAGTTAAATTTAAATGAAAACTCTCATTTGAGAAGCTTAAAGTTGAAAGAATGAACTATTATTGGAACTTTGAGTAAATGACCTCGGAATCAGGATCTGAAGGTTCCAGCAAGTTCATATGATGATTTCGGACTTGGACGTATGCCCGAATTGGGTTTTGGATAACTCGGGAGCGTTTTGGCGCTTATTGTGGAAGTTAGCATTTTAGAAGGAATTTCTTAAGTTTGGCTTGAAGTGAATTTCAATGTCATCGATGTCCGTTTAGATTTCCGAGTCATTGAATAGCTCCGTATGGTGATTCTGGAGTTGGGAGCGCGATCGGAAGTGAATTCGGAGGTCCATGGGTCATTTTGAAGCCATTTGGCTAAAGATAGAAATTTGAAGGTTTTTGAGAAGTTTGACTAGAGGTTGACTTTTTGATATCGGGGTCGGAATCCAATTCCGAAAGTTGGAGTAGGTCCGTAATGTCAAATATGATTTGTGTGTAAAATTTGAGGTCAATCGGATGTGATTTGATAGGTCTAAACATCAAAAATATAAGTTCGAAATTTCAAAGTTCATTAAGCTTGAATTGGGGTGTAATTCATGGTTTTAGCGTTGTTTGTTATGATTCGAGGCCTCGACCAAGTCCGTAATGTGTTTTGGGACTTGTTGGTATGATTGGTAGGGGTCCCGGGGGCCTTAGGTGAATTCCGGGTGGTTAACGGTTTGAAATTGGAATTTGGAAGAGAGCTGAAGGCATCTGGTTGCTGGTATTTCTGCTTCTTCGGTTAGTTGACCGCAGAAGTGGCACCGCAGAAGCGAACGGGGAGGCGCAGATGCGGTTTTTGGTCCAAAGCTTGAGGACCGCAGATGCGGTCTAAATTTCGCAGAAGCGGAACCACATATGCGAAAGGGGAAGAGGGCATGTTGGAGAGGACCGCAGATGCGGTCAAAGTTCCGTAGAAGCGGGACCGCATCTGCGGAGAGCGGATCGCAGAAGCGAAAATGGGGGTTCAGTGGTAGCTACAGAAGTGGCTTGTTTTTACGTTAAAGCAGAATCGCATAAGCGGTTATATTTCCGCAGAAGCGGAAGCCGCTGGGGCAGTGTAATGTTTTAAGTTCGGGGTTGAGCTCATTTCAACCCCATTATTCTTCCATTAGAGTCGATGGGGAGCATCTTGGGGACGCCATTTTAGTCGCTTGTCATGAGGTAAGTAATTTATGCTATCTTTGAGTTAAATACAAGGTTTATACATGGATTTAGGCATAGAAATTAGTACAAAAATTGGGGTTTTGGTGAAAACCTAGAAAATCATATTCTTTGAATTTAGCCACGATTTTTTGTATGGAATTAAGAGAAAATTGTATATTTGAGTTCCTAAGGTCATGGGCAACCTTTATCTTCGAGAAATTTCGGGTTCCAGGCACGTGAGCCCGAGGGCATTTTTGTCAACTTTTTGTTCGGGGTTAGGAATTGTTATAAATTGGGTTGTAAAGTATAATTGAGCATATATTAATGAATTTATATTATCATTGGTTAGTTTTGGAGCATTGTGCGTTGGTGTAAGTCTTCGGAAGAATGTAGAATGCCGGTTGTGGATCTTCGAAACGAGGTGAGTCTCCTTTCTAATCTCGTGAGGGGGAATTTACCCCATAGGTGAAGTAATTGATTATGTGCTCCTATTTGTGGGGGCTACGTACGCACGAGGTGACGAGAGTCCGTGCGTAGCTACTATTATGCTATTGTTCGGGTAGTTAGGACCCAAAAACATGTTATACTTTGATTACTTTGAACCCATTGATAATTTTAATTGTTTAAATCACCTTGAATTGGTAAAGGAATTTAAAAAGAGATTTAATATTAAATTCTCCCTAAATTTTAAAAAGATAAATTTGTCTATTTAGTTGATTATCCCCGATAAGCTCTTGATTTCCTACTTGAGCATGTATTTTATGTGTGCCTGCGTCGCATGGATGATTTGCGAGCAGGATATGTGTTTATTTATGGAATGGGCCGGACGCCATGGTGAAAATAGATGCCTCTATGGTTCGTGCCACTCGACCCTCAGCAGTGCACAATTTACATTTCAGTTGGAGCAGGCCGTCAAACTCGGCATGATTTGTGCATGTTTATCTGTTACTTGAAAATTCTAAATGTGGAATTGGCCCTACGTGGCTTGATATAAACTGATAAGATAATAAAGAACAGACTTTAGAAGCCCTTAATTTATTGGTGAAGGTGTTTACCTATTTTTTTGGCTTCACAATCAGAACGTCTATACAAATCCATGATTATCCTCGCGCTTAAAGAATATTGCTAATTGACCTCTAGTAAGTGTCAGAGTTGACCATCTCATATCTACCCCTTCGGGATTAGGCGGGATACTCACTGATTACACGTTGATTACGTACTCACACTACACTTCTGTGCATTTTTTGTTGCACAAGTATGTATACCTCTAGCAGCCTATTGGGCATAGCAGCACAGACGACTGTGGGACTACGTGAGCTGCATTGTACGAGACGACCTACAGCCAGTGTAGTTCCTTTCAATATTTTATTATTTATTCCATGTCCACTGTATTTCAGACAGATGTTGTATTTTACTTTCCTTATCGATAGTTGCTCATGTAATTGTGACACCGGGTTTCTAGGATGGGTTTCAACGGATTTGTAGTAATTGTTATTATTTAAACTTGAATTCAAGTAGTGAACTTTTATTTATGAAAATATAAGGAAAAACCTTATATTTTCAAAAGTATTAAAAGAGGAATTAATTGATAATCTAGTTGGCTGGCCTGACAGAGGTGTCCGGCGCCACCACGACCCTTAGTGGATTTCGGGTCGTGAAAACGTACGTACTAGGTGACGAGAGTCCATGCATAGCTACTAAGATGTTAATTGCTTGGGTAGTTTAGGACCCACATCATGCCTAATTTGAAGATATCTTTTATTTAAATTTCCAATATGATCATTTATGATATTCTAGAGACTTGAGAGAAATGAAAAGTGAACATATGATCTTGTTAAACCTTTGTAAGAATTTCCTTGTATAAAAATGAGCCTTTTGTGCATTCCTGATATTTCTTGATATTTATGGATCGGGTCGATCAACTTGGTGAAAATAGATGCATCTATGGTACGGGTCGTTCGACCCTCGGCAGTGCACAATTTATTTTCTGTTAGAGCGAGCCGTTAACCTCGGCGTGATTGCGCATGATATATATGCTTAAGATTGGACACGACATGATTAATTGCTAAGTATGTAAAAAGGAAAATGATAATTGAAATATGGTCAAGAACATGATTATGTCTGTGAGCACGTGATTTTTGCCCAAAGCAAATTATTCCAAAAGTTTCAAATAAAATAATTTTATAATTTTTAATAATTTTATTGCATTTTTCGTATTAATTGGTGGCATAATAACTCATGTTAAAAAATATAAAGAATATGCATTAATTCATTTTAGGACAATTAAAAGAAAATCACAAAATAGTTTCTTTACACTTTTAATTGTTAATTGTTGCATTATTCTTTACATGGAATTTTTTTAAATAATTTTAGGAGTTAAGAAGTTTAATTTTGAATATTATTAGGTCTTGGTATTAATTTTACATTTTTATAAAATCTAGAAAAAATATAAAATATATATGATATAATACAAAAGCAAAGAAAATTAAAAAAAAAGGGGAATTTGTTCTTAAAAGACCCATTTGGGCCAAATTTAGATGAGCCCAAACCTTCCCAGCCCAATCCATGCTTAAACCCGCCCAGTTCGATATACCCGACCCGCCTGCCCCATTTATCCTTAAAATTATCGGACCTTCATATCATAGGGACACGCAAATTGCGTGTCTCTATCTTCCTCACATTCAACAAAAATTCCAGCGCTATTTCGATGAAAATTTCAGAGATTTTCAGAGAGATTTTTCAGGAGGGGATTCCGGAGGGAAATTTCAAAAGAAAACTTCAGAGGAAAATTTCAGATAAAAAAATTAGATTCTAGGGTTCTTAAGGTCTTTGAATTTCGTTTTCAATTTTTTGTTCACTGTTTGTTCTTCTTCCGTTCGCCATGGAGTTCGATTGAGTCAGAGCTGATTCCCGAGCTTGTCACTGTTGTTGTTTGGTTAGATTCCAGTTGATGCCTCTTGTTTTCTCTCTAACGATTCTAGTTGAAAGTTCCGATTGAAGGTTTATTAGATTCGATTTGAATCTCCTATTCTGTTTTTACTTCAAGGTACTCCTCTCTATTTTGATAATGTAACTTGATAGTTCATGCTCTATTACACTGAGATTTGTAATAATGTTTCCTCTATCATTCTAAATTTTAGTACTCATTTTCTTTTTCCTCTGTTTCATTTTGTTACTTATGCGATGATTAAATGCTTTAGTTTTCAGTTGCTGTCCAGTTATGTGATATTGTGCGACATTCTAAATAATAGTTTTATGCTTTAAACATAATAATTTGCTTAATTGTTGTTGCTACTTTTCACAAATGGCAAAGCTTAGATATAAGTTGGTTTAACGAGTTGAGTGAGGTGCGTTTCCATTTGGTTTTCCGGTCGTTGTCGTCGGTTTATGTTCTCGTCGCAGTTCGACTTGCTACTGTTGTTCCATAGGTATCTGTTCAGGGTATCTGTTGTTGCATCTACCAAGCTACGCGTTTTATTTTGCTGTTAGTTTCTATTGTTACCAATTGAGTTTTAGTTCGTCGGCTTCCTCTGTACCTTCAGTCACGCAATTCATTAGAAGAAATTGAAGTTCAATCCCGTATTCTCCTCTTATTTCATTGTGTTAATGATGATGCTTAGGGTGACAATAGTTTTGTCTCAACTGTGTTTGTTTTTTCGGAGGAGGTTGTAGAACATTTTTCTGCATTCTGTTGGCTTTAGATGCATTCATGGAATTGGTTTTCATGCATTAATAGTTTCTGCACTAATTTGGTTCATATAAAGTCAAATGGTAGTAGGTCAACATTCTTTGGTTATACTAATTAACAATAAGTTGGGATTAAGGAACAAATAGGCTTGAACATTGTTTAACGAGAGCATCGAAATTGAATCTTGTTGTTTTCAGTTTTACAGTGAGTTTGGGTCATGTTATATAAATAAGAATTGGGTTGTGATTGAGCTTCAGTTGCGCTTGTCGTATTTTTTTGGGTTCGATTTGTTGTTTTCAGATTCAAGCGCGCATTTCTAACAATATACTCTTGTCGTTGAAATAATTGAGATTTGCTCATCCCCTTCCTGTCTCCTGTCGTATGACTGTACGAGTTCGTTTGTGTGTTTGGAATTAGTTTCGTTGAATTTCTTAAGCTTTCATTTTGCAGCTTCTCTTTCATCCTCCTGGATTGAAAACAGAGAACCATGACCATTAGCCTCAAATTCCTCAAGTCCTCGTCACTCTCTTTAATGGTTGTAACAACCAACTAAGGTCGCTTAAATAGGAAAACAATGGAAAAGCAGAGTTACAAAGGAAATTAGGAATCTTCTTCTTCGATTTTGATTTATAATGTTGAGATCTCCAGGTCATTTGAGTCATTAGAACTATTTTAGAGCCATGGTTTTTCATTTGCAAGTGAGCCTCTCATGTTCATTCTTTCTGCGTGTGATTGATTTCACTACTTTCTTAGATATCCTTATGTATGTATGTAGATTTTGAACAAATTGGATGGTGATTGTTGAGCTACTGCAATTTAGCATGAGTCTGAAGTTATTTACTTTGAGGTTTTATATATAGCCTTCTCCAGTAGTTAAGATGCCATGAAATCCTTGTATTTCAATTTTCAAGTGCCTTATTTAATTCCAACGCAGATTCCTTTCTTTAGTTGAAAAATGGCTAGTTTGGTCTCCCATAATTCCATGAACTTATCTAGTATTTCTTGTGAGATTTAAATGCAAACTGCTAGTGGTTGTATTTGATATTTTCGTTGAAGATTTTGAAGTTTCCTCCGAATTCTGATTCATTTTTAATCGTGAAAACTTCAAAGATTAATTGAATAATGAAGGACATAGAAATTGTATGCGTGTGTTCGTTTGTAAGAAATTAAAGGTTGTGGGTGTTGGATAGAGCTAATTGGAATCACACCTGTGCCCCGGCTCTTTCAGTCGCGGGCTCAGCAGACGCAGTTGGTCCATGTGGTTAAGTTTTGGACCCGCGCAACCTGGGGCAATATAATAATCTTTGTGTACTTGGGCTAAAAGATTTCAAGCCCAAAAGCATTGCTGAAGTTTGAATGAAAATCAAGGGTCCAAGTATAGTGACACTTTAAAAAAATAATTAGGAATATGGGAAATTAATTCATAAATATGAAATCAAGTTTTGAATTAGGTAGCAGGTTCAAGCTAAAAGGATATTTTCTTTTGTTTGAATCCGGACTTGAATTCGAGACCCGAAATTTATATTCATGGATTAATTAACCTTTAGAGACAAATAATACCAAATAGAGAATTTTAACTTGCTTTAGATTGGCCTTTTTAATAATAAAATGAGACGAGCTTCGCCAAATCAAATACATAATTGCGGGGCCCTCATTTATTACTTAATTAAAAAATACTTAGAATTCGGGATGGGCTGTTTAGCGAATTTCACGGCCTTCCCAAAAGATAACAACACGTTAGTCTCTTTAGACATGATTTTAATAAAATTATATTCCTAAATACGGGTGTACATTTCATGCAACCCAAATTCAAATCCGAAAATGTTGAATAAGAATGTGTCAAAGATCCGGGTGCATTTCATGTGACGTGATCCGAAAACACGTTCTTAAACGATGTTCTCTTTCTTAAATAAAATAACTAAAGTGGTAATTAATTTTAAAACTGCACAAATAGGTTTAACATGTATAAAAATCAAATTTAGCCAAATATAGCAGTTGAGCGACCGTGCTAGAACCACGGAACTCAGGAGTGCCTAACCCCTTCTCCCGGGTTAACAGAATTCTTTACTCATGTTTCTGGTTCGTGATTGTTAAACAGAGTCAAACCCTTTCCTCGATTCGGGATTCAAAACCGGGGAATTGGGACGCCATAAATCTCCCAGGTGGCGACTCTGAATAATTAATAAATGAATCCCGTCTCGATTGTCCTTTAAGTGGAAAAACTCCTTTTATTATATCCCTTCACGGGGTGTAGTAAAGCCCTAAGAGAAAAAAAGAGGTGCGACAGCTCTGGCAACTCTGCTGAGGAAAAAGAACCCAGAACTTCTGGTTCAGGGTTCAAGAATTCGAGCTCAGTTAAATTGTTGTATTTGGCTTTATCTGGTTTTGATACATGTTCCATGCCTTACGTGCTAAATGTTTTTACCGCTTTAATATTTGTTGAATTGTATATAAATTGTCGCGAATCCCTCCCTCTTTCTGAGTCTTCTATATCATGGAGAAGGGTGCACTTCGTGTAGCTTATCTTCTT
>MU784916.1:16964-35230 GCA_026770625.1 Nicotiana glauca | reverse complement strand
TCTTCTACTTCCAATTTACCCAACAATCTAGCAGCGTCAATCTAGGTCACAAGTTACACATATATCTTAGAATTGATATTCACAATTTCTATCCGAGCTTATTTGGGTTATCGAGCACCGCCTCTTACTTCTACCCATTTCCATTTCACTAAATTTTAGGTATAAAGAACATGCATGAGTGTTTTGACTTCCATTTTCAAGAATTAATGCATAAAAATCCCCCTTTCTATTAGAATCTGAAAATCAAGGAAAAAGGGGTTAGGGATTTTACCTTCAGAAATGGAGATGAAGACACTTGCTTTAGAATTTTCCAGACCAAGCCATTAGAAGAAAAATCTTTGAAGAAGATAGGTTTTTCTCTCAAGAATCTCTCCTCCCTTTCTCTTATTTTGTTCAAAAAATGTGTAAAAAGGAGGGGTTAGGGCGTTATATCAAAAAAAAAGGGTCGAGTTATAAAATTAGAAAATTAGAGCCCCGCGTCAATTATGCGGTCAAATCTGCGATCGCAGCGTAAACATGCGGTCCGCATATTGGACCGCAGAATTGCTCCCAAAAACTAAATGTTCTGACACGGTCTGCAGCAAGAATGCGGTCCGCATTCATGTTCTGCGGTCGCATAATGCGCCGCAGAATTGACCCCCCAAAATCCCTGAGGAATTTATGCGATGATTATGCGGTCCGCATTTTCATTATGCGACCGCGTATCGGACCGCATTTTAACTTCAATTTTTGTAAATCTTCTGTTACACTCTGCGGTAGGAATGCGGTCAGCATAGCTGATCTGCGACCGCATTCTGGACCGTTGAAATGACAATTTTTGGAAAATTGATTCTTTTTATTTTCAAAGCTTAGATCACTACAAAAGTCCGAACAGCGGCGAGCTTGCTCGCCGCGAAGAATTCTACACATTCCTAACACAATATTCGGACCTTGACACTATGAGCTACTAGGTTTTAAGTACAAAATTTTACGGGGCCTTACAATTACGTGTGTCAAGTAATGTTAAGAGTGTAATACAACTTCATGTATTTTGAAACCTATATCACATTCAAAGTGTCAGAGTATTCTTATTCTTGATAAATGGATTTTCCCGACACTCTAGAAGACGAGTGGTTCACGTACTTGAATATTCCTCCTTAATGATTCCTATTGCCAATGTACTACTTACCCCTATGCCTTATTTGTGTAATAATTGACGTCGTCATAGTGATTAACCAAGTCAGCATTGTTAGTTGTAACTTTCATGTCCGTTAGCATATAACCTCAGAAAGTACTATACTTAGCGCATTAATGGATTCCTGGATAACTCCAGCCTGATTTTAAACTCTGTTGTTCCTCATTGTATTAGATCCATTGGGTATTGTAAGTTCAGACAAGTCAAAGATGAAGCTTCACAGTGTGATCACATATATAATTATAGGTAATTTTATGGTCAGTTTATGATAACACATCTGAGAGTCATTGTTGAAGGTCATCAAGGGTTTAGTGTGAGTGTTCGCCTAGAGATTTAGAATTTTGAGGGTGAGCAGGCTATTCTCAATATTTTCCCATGAAGATGTTATGTGAGTTGATAATAAAGGTTGAATAAATGTATTCCACATTGAGACGCACTAATACTATGACGTGTCCGCATAGTTGTTCGCCATATGTTTTGTGGATTAACATGTCTATGTCTAAAGAAAGTAGGTGAGATCAATTATTTATTATTCCGGTGGAAATTATTAAAGGTGAAGTTAGTGGATAGTTAGCTTATGCAAAACATCTACTTGTTATCCTTGTTAAGTAAGTTTACGAGTCGAAATTGCTCTCGTGAATGTGTTCTGGCGAATTCTATAGATATAAGGAGATAAAATATTTTCTCTTGATTGCATAGCAGTTGGTTTGGATTTGAAAGGTACCTTCTAGGTGATATGATTTAAAAATGTTCAGCTCATGCCCAGGTATCATCGTGATAAAGTGATGTTGGTAATGCTGAGGTTCTTGTCATTGATACATACATTATGGTGCTTTTTCGAGTTGTGGATGTGTTTTTAGGATGGTTTTGGTGGTTCTCTAGCAGATGGATAGGCCTAGTTACAATGGAGACTCTGCCGAAATTTCTAAAAAAATTTTGGAGTTAGTCAAAATTTAAGGTCTTGAGCTAGGTGAGAAAAGAGATTTATTATATTAAGCGTTTAATTCGGAATCTACTCCTCGTTCAAGGGTGAATGATCCTAAAGGGGGGCGAATGTAAAGCCCCGAAAAATTTTGCTAAGTAACCTAGGATCTCATGGTGCCGCGTAGGCTTATTATAATATTTTTTCTGTTCTATTAACATGGTGTACATCAATTTGATTTGGTAAATATGTGTATAAGTATTATGGTAAGTAATTTGGGGTCCAAGGAAAGGCCTAAGTCTATGAAAAATTGGAAAAGTTCTTAAAAGGCTAAAATTCCAAATGAGCTTGCACTAGTCCATATTTTGAACGATCATATCTAAATATGTATAAGGTTTTATGTGATTAATAACTTATCATATGAAAGTTCTTTGAGTCTCATTTCCAACGCTTCAAACCATTCATCATTTGGACATTCCTACACAAAGTTATGATCAAATTACCAAAGGCTGGAAAAATATGATCCTATGTCAAATCTGCAACAACAAAACCTGTCGCATATCTGACTTTGCGGTCGCATTTCTATCGCAAACTGGGCTAGTGTAGCCCAGTTTTGGGCACTGATTTTGTGGTGCATTATGCATCCATCATTCTCATTTTGCAGTCCGTTCTGCTATAGCAGACCCGACATCGGAGGGTCAATTTTCTAATTTTTATAACCCGACCCCATTTCAATATATAGGCTTTGGAGTTCATTTTGTGGTCATTTCTTACTAATTTTAGAGATAGATGAGAGCATATGGAGAGAGAAGGATAGTCTAGCTTCATAATCATCCAAACCTTGCATCAACCTTCAAGAATCAAAGTGCCCATTCATAATTTCTTCATCCAGGAGGTAAGATTCTATATATTAGGGTTTAATTTCGAGTTTGAGGTATGATTCTTGGGTGTAATGCTATTATGTATCCATGCATGTACAAATTAGGTTTTTTAGAAGATTGTTTAACATAATTAAGTAAAGATTTGTTTGGGGAATGAAGGAAAACTTTGGAAAAGAGATTTGAAATTAAGATGCTCAACTAGTATTTGATAAAATGCTCGAATGAGCTGAAACCATGAATACCTTTCTAATTTGTTTTCAAATTTTGTTATGTATCAAAGTATATTGGAATTGGTCGAATTTCCCAAACGTTGAAGTAACTTAAGGAAAGCTTAAATGATGTATGTATGGCTAAAACCTCGTCTTTTAGAAATTCAGCTCTATCGATGCTTGTGTAAATGTTGTAAGACTGAACTTTGGATTCTTTCTTTGATTGATACTTTACATGAATTGGTGTTGTGACCCTATAAATGTGAAATATGCATTCCAATGTGATCAATGTGCTATTTTTTATAACATGAAAAGGTGCAAGGAATATGAATCGTGTAATGAAATACAGAGACAATGAATTGAGATGGGAGAATGTGAAGTATATACTAAATGGCCTAGATTTCAAGTCAAGTATAAATTGTGATTTTTGTGCCGAATCATGAGAATTCCTCTCTATACTTATAGCTTGAATTTTCTCATATGTACTTGACATCTTGAATTGTATAGCTTGTTATTGAAAGTGATATTGATGTGAAATATGTGGAAATGATAAGAAATGTGGGAAAGAAGTGAATGAGTTATGAAATGTGGCGTAGTGCCAAGTATGATGTGATAATTAAGGCCCCAAGTGACTATGAGATATATGTGAAATAAAGATTGAAATGAGATGATTAATGAGAAAGGAACAAAGCTTAGGTAAGGCGGCCTAGCCGATCGGGCCGTGATCGGACACCATGCAGCACACATGGTAGTATTGTGCTTATATTGAATTTCGGAAATTTAGAATGAGATTGTGATTGAGGTACATGTACCAAATGAGGCAACCTAGCCTATCGGGTCGTGATCGGACCTGAGAAAGCGGTGGTATTATGAATGATGATGAACAATATTAAGTGCCCCAAACTAAGTTATAGAAATTATGTGAAAGATTATATGGTTCATTTATTTGATGATGTGGTGATTGTTAAAGCTTTTAATTGACCTTTATGATTTCTCTGTTCTTTTATGATATTTCTTTCTAACTAGATGGTGTTTAGTTATACATACTAGTGCAATTCGATGGCACTAACGTCCCTTTTGCCGGGGGCTCTACGTCTTTAAATGGATGTAGGTGTTCATATAGTATGAGGTATTTGTTGCAGCTAGTGCTGTATCATCCATTCAACTGACTTTGTGAGCCCCACTTTATTTCGGGGATCTGTTTCATCTATTTGTCTTGTACATTGTATTTGAGGTGTAGCCGGAGCCTTATTACCGGCATTTCCATATTACACTACTCTTTAGTTATGTTTAGAGGCTCCGTAAATAGGTTATGGGCAGTGTCGGGCATTGGAAATAAAGCAGAAACATTGATGTTTGGTAAAGATTTATAAGACTTTTTATATTTTGATATTTATGATTTAAGTTGCTAATGCAAATGAAATGAAAGTTAATGAAATACTTACTAAATATGATTATGGATTCCATCTCCTATTTAATCATGAGGTTGTTTGGGTAGAATGAAACCTAACAGGCTTGTTTAGTCGGGTTTATTCGGTTGAGTGCCGGTTGTGCTCCTCGGATTTTTGGGTGTGACAAAGAGACACATTTTCACTTCCGAACCCATCAATATGATTCAAACCCTGCCTGCAACCTCATGTGTAATTATCTGACATACCACGTAACTCAAATAAATGTAGTGATAACTTCCATTCACAACAGCAGCACGCAACACCCAGATACTGGTAGAAAACCTCTTATCAACTAAAGTTTCATTCCAACACTTCCATATACTGCCAATGATAGATGAAATACGCAATAAACCATAGCCATTTCTCAGATCAGCCATCCATAAGGTTACTTCTCCTCTGGCAAAGACCATAGCAAATTTCTTAAAGGAACCTCGATATTTATCCATCAAACACACTGAAATCGAATCCGTTTGTATTTATTAAAGACCCCAACGAACTCATCTAATCCAACACAATTACTCTGGTGACATGACACATCCAGACATGCTAAATCCACAACTTGCGCAATCCGTGCACCAATAAGCAACAATCTGAACGTACTCACATCATTAAACTGACTCAAATGAAAGAGATGTACCTCAGCTCACCAGTATCATCACAACACACGGCTGAGAACTCGTCTCGTATCATAGAAATAGAACACACAAATCTAACCCGCAAGGTCATATCTCAACATAGCTTCGCTGCAATGCGCGATCCTAACCAAACAAGGCTCAACGTGAGACACCTCAAGTCACTACGCTCGAAATTGACAACCACACATAATCTGATGTCTGGAACCAAAGAAAATCATTATACCCACGTTGAAGCAAGTAACATATACCACGCAAGACTGATAGGACATAACCGATACACCATTCACTAATCAACGACAAATTACTCTTCCCGCTTGAATTCCACTAAGAGACCCTAATTGAATCGTACCATACATGCCTATAACCAACAAATCATAACACCTCGCAACACAAAAAAGATACTCATAGATCTCCCGGATCACTAGTAAGCTCAACAGCAGTTGGATCAGCCTATCCCTCAACAATTCAATCCGGGGCCAACCAAGCCGAATGAAGTTAGAACACGCATCCACATTGTCCTGTCAACGAACTCCTTTCAAAGGAAGCCTGAAGCTGCTCTTTCCACTACTATAACTCCTGCTAGAGCCATATGATACGTTGCCCGGCACCAAATCAATACCAAAATCCACAACCTCACCCAGTGACATGCCTGGCCATAAGAAACAAATCTGAAAAGTCCCTCAACACCGAAACTAAATCAATATAAGGAGCCTCAGCACAGACGCTCATCAAAAGAGCCCAAGTAAGAAATACAATCCTTCCCTGCTGTCCGCTAGGTCTTCGAAATATAAAACCACTCTACCAGGTTATACTCCGACGCACCTCACCACTCAACCCGTGGAATTTTCGGCATAGCCCGTAGCGCAATAGTCCATAATAATCCAACATGAAGACAACCAGTCTAACCCCAATATCATATCCCATTTCTAATATACCAAGCAATGAAAGATCCACTCGGGCCTCCCAAATCACGATAGTTGCTAAACAGGGCCGATACACATAGTCTACAACCACAACATAGCCTGAATATAAGAAATTCCATCTCCAATCCACACGACACATGGATCACCATATCCGATCCCAATTTTGCCGTCCGAATACATGCCACACCTATAACACCCAATCATTTCACGAGAGATACTAAAAAATTCTTCTATGCCACCAAACAAACTCGAATATCAACAGTCAATCCAGCCTGAAAGTGCCGCAATACTACCGAAGTGCCATCAACTTAATCACATTGCCCTTTTTCTGAAACATATACTCTCATCAAATCACTTCCAATTAATAATTCCATTTCCTTAATCATCTGAGGATACCTTCTACCTAAGAGTTTTATGAACTTTCTTTCAGAACTGAACTGAAACCTCACACACACAAATCTTGATCTTCCACAACAACCCGCATATAACATACCATGCCAGGATAACATGAGAACTTCATCTCCCTTCCGAGTAACAAACATCTACGTACTCAACGAGTCCATAACCTTCCATTGGTCCCATATAGAAAAAAAATCACTATACATCCCATACTCCACATTCCCAAAGAAGATATACATCTCCAAACAACGGTAAGAACCATGAAGAACTCTCTGAGTTCCCTTTGCCCAAATCAGACCTACCAGTACTGAATTCTTCTAACTCGACCATGCTAAAGCCATCAAAACTTAAATGCATTACCGCAAAATACTTTTAAGAATTCATCACCTCGAACACACACAAGGAATTAATCATATCCTTGACCTCTTCCAATAAAACTCAACTTCTAACCACGTATACAACTTTAGGAAACCTGATAGTTACATGTAGAATCTTGATCAGATTAGAACCGTTCTCGAGAGTCATTTACTCTATTTACTCTGCAATTAGCCCGGTCAAATAAACAGAACCACCTATGCCTCATTACAACTATGACACCACAGGATGCGACCCCATCATAACATAAGCAAGCATCTTCCTGCTCTATGTATCGAGCATTCTTTAGTAACAACAACTTAAGACATCCTGTGATTCTCACACACCTTTGAAGCACCATAAAACCTTATCAAAAATTTTCCTTCACTCAAGACATCCTCGACTTCAATCTCCGTGAGCTATCACTGACTCACTATATGCTTCAAACCGGAACCAACCTAGCACCAAATTGTGCAATCAATTACTCACAGCAGACTCCCCCACTTTGCTCGGAGCCATAGAATTATGCTCAACAACTCATAAAACATATTCTCTATTGATGCCACAATACAATAGTGAGATTAAACTCAAATCCCTTTGTAAGCTTGTGAAAACACAGATCATCTAGTACTCTAAATCTTCGGCAATCTCGCACTCATTATCGCAACCGATCAGCCCACTCTCTCAAGCGACCCAAAAATTCAAATTTCAACACTTACATTTCACTTGCACCTATAAACTTCTACAATCACACAAAGGTCACACCACCCTAGAACTCTTCGCAGGAGATAACCCACCTGCTCTGCCTTCGGTTAACATTTCTGTATACCTTCCACCGTCAAAAAATGTATGCAATCACTTAATCTTCCTGAGTCTGAACTCGTACCGCAACATAAATTACTTCACCCTCAACTGGAAAACGTGAAAAGATCCTTCACACACCTATAATTCAGGGTTGTACCTCGAATCACGATGGAATTCAAGCACCTAATAGTCCTTCTATCATCTCGCAGACCTTTCTCATCACTTCCAAGTCATATAGATACATCTCGCAAAACTAACATACTCATCGCATAGTTACCCAACCATCACTCCCACTAATAGGGACAATACCAAACATATAAATTCAAAAACACTTGTTCACATAATCAGCACCTCAGTGCTCAATCCATAAGCAACGATCCGGCCTCAAGTCCTCCAGACTGGCCCAACATAAATTCATAGAGATTACATCTCGCCCCTCGATCGGGGAATCATAAGACATCAAGGCATATCTGATACTAAAAGCTCATACGCGCATACAAATGCATGTAAGGAATTTCAAGAGTTACTTTTAAAGGTGAATCAAGGACGCACGATGAGAATTCAAGAATGTGAAGTTTTCCTAAAGGTTCCGTAGCCTCTCGAGGATAAATATAGACGTCTCCATACCGATCCGTGAGACATTACTAAACGTGCTCATGACTCATGAGACCTAGTAACCTAGGCTCTAATACCAACTTGTCATGACCCAAACCCTGCTCTGGTCGTGATGGCGCACGTGAACACAAGGCCTATCAACCAACACAAATTGCCCTTTCAGAATAATTAATGTTAATAAACAATTTTTGCACAATTAAATAACCACGGTCTAATCAAAAGTTTTCTTTATAAGGTACAAACGCATAGCACAAATTCTACTTCAAATCCACAGGCTCAAATCCTTTTATGCGAATGCGAATATACCCCTGCGAATGCGATGCATTGGGATCACACCCCTTCACGAACGCGATGCCTACCTCGTGAAGGGATAAGGAAAATTCTCACCTTTCTCCGCTTACTCTTCACGAACGCGAGGACACTTATGCGAACTTGAAGTGATAAATTGCTGCAACTGCTCAGATAAATTTTTCTACAATTTTCCAACATAGAATATGGTCCAATTGACCATCCAAAACTCACCCGAGGTACCCGGGACCTCAACCATAAGCACCAACACATCCTAAAACCTCATTCAAACTTAGTCCAATCATCAAAATACCTCAAACAACACCAAATCCATCAATTAACATAGAATTCAAGCCTAAGTTTTTCTAAAAACTTCTGAAATACGCTTTAGATCAAAAACCCTGCCAAACCACATCCGAATGACCTAAAAATTTGCACACACATCCCAAATGACATAGCGAAGCTAACCAACTCTTGGAGTTCCATTCTGACCATCGGATCAAAATCTCACCTAACAACCAGAAATCGCTAAAATACTAACTTCGCCAATTCAAGCCTAATTCTACACCGGAACTCCCAAACTAATTCCGATCATGCTCATAAGTGAAAAATCACCTAAATAAGGAAACCAAATCATAAAAACTGCGATATGAGCTCATATACAAATAAGTCTACTCTTGGTCAAACCTTTCAAATTCAAAGCTTTCAACTGACACTGCTCTTTCAAATTCATACCGATTTCTGTGAAAACCAAAAAGAATGATCTACATCAGTAATAACACATTATCGAGGAATTTCATGCTCGATATTGGACGATCAAAGCACAAAAGCTCAAAATGACCAGTCGGGTTGTTACATTTTGGAAAGTTTGAATATGAGTGGACTTTTTGATATCAGAGTCAGATTCTGATTCCAAAAATTGGAATAGGTCCGTAATATAAAATGACAATTGTGTGAAATATTTGAGTTCAATCCAACGTGATTTGATAGGTTTCGACA
The DNA here is from genome assembly GCA_026770625.1 of Nicotiana glauca. Lineage (NCBI taxonomy): Eukaryota > Viridiplantae > Streptophyta > Magnoliopsida > Solanales > Solanaceae > Nicotiana > Nicotiana glauca. Next base: position 25,576 of record MU784916.1, on the reverse strand, counting down.
TCGGTTATGGAAGTTAAAGTTTTAACGTTCAATAATTTCAAATTGATGTATGATTTGTCATTTCGATATTGTTATGTGTATTTTGAGGAATCAAGTAGGTATGTGTTATGTTACGGAACTTGTTGGTATATTAGGTCGGGGTCCCAAGTGGCTCGAGTGATTTTTGGACGGGTATTGGACTATTTTCCTTCATTATACATTGCTGATTCCATAGAAATTGAGTATGTAGTTTCTTTAACTGCGATTGCGAGGTATGGATCACGATTGCGTAGAGATTTTTTGAAGGATGGGAGAAATTGTTCATCACATTTGTGAGTGTTCAGACGTGCTGCTGTAATTTGACCATCGCGTCCACGTAGAGTGTTTGGCTAATCTGTGTCGTGTCCACTTCCTTTTCGCGTTCGCGGTCCTTTGTACGTAATCACATACTGCATTTTTAGGTGTCAATACATTTCCTTCTTCACTATCGCGAGATTGCTTCCGCAATCGCGATTCATTGATTCACCCACGGATTATAAAGTACTCTATTTCGAGTGTTTCGATCATTTTTGCATTTTGGGGGCTGTGGAGCTTGAATTTAGGTGACTACTGAAGTAATTTTTACCATATGAATTGGCATAAGTGTTTTGTACTTGGTTTTCATTATATTTCATCAATCTACCTTTATTCTTGGCAATTGGTTGATAAATTTTAAAGTCAAATTGGGTGTTTTGGCCTAGAGTTTTCTAAAATAAATTTTTGAACATCGAACTAGAGTAAAAATTGGGTGAAACTAGTATGCTTGGACTCGTAATTAAATGGGTTTTCTATTTTCTCGAGTTTTGTCAGGTTCCAAGGTGCAAGTTCGGGTTTGATTTTTTTCGGATTTGGGATTTAATTTTTGATTCATTCTTTTTTATTTGTAATGATATCCTTAGGCATATCTGATGTATTGGAGTTGTCATTGGCTAGTTTTGAGACGTTCGGAGGTCGATACACGTGAGATGGCATTCTTGGAGCATCACTATGCTTGCTTGGCGTCTGTTATGGGCTTTGTTGTAAAGCCTAGAAAAATTTCGCTAAGTAATTTAGGATTTTGTGGTACGAGGAAGGCTAATTATAGCATTTTACGTGCTATTAACATGATGTCCATCAATTAGATTTGGTAAGTAAGTGTATAAGTCTTGTGATAACTAGTTTGGGGTTCAAGGAGAGGCCTAAGTCTAAGTCAAATTGGAAAATTACATAATAGGATAAAATTCCAAATGAGTTCACACAAGTCCCTGCTTTAAACGAACATATCTCTATATATATATAAGGTTTGATGTGATTAACAACCTATAAAATGAAAGTTCTTCGAGTATAATTTCCATGGTTTTAAATCGTTCGTCATTTGGACATTCCTACACAAAGTTATGATCAAATTACCAAAGGCTGGAAAAATGTGATCCTCCGTCAATTTTGCGATCACAAAAAAATTATGCAGTTCGTATAATTGATCTACGATCGCAAATCTGGTAGCAAACTTGACTAGTGTAGCCCAGTTTTGGGCACCAGTTCTGCGATGCATTTTGCGACACGCATTCTTATTTTGCGGTCCATTATGCGACCGCAAACCCGATTTCGAAGGCTTATTTTTCCTATTTTTATAACCTGGCCCCATTTTAATTTATAGGCTTTGGGGTTCATTTTGGGCTGATTTCATGAGAATTCTAGAGAGAGGTGATATAATTTTAGAGAGAGAAGGAGGAACCCAACATTCAAATCATCGAATCTTGCATCAATCTTTAAGAATCAAAGAACCTAATCACAAGTTCTTCATCTAAGAGATTGCAATTGCTAGAATTTTTGGAACGTTGTAGAAACTTAAGGAAAAGCTCTTTGAGGTATGTATGGATAAAACCCCCTCTTCTTAGAAATTGAGCTCTCATGGTGTCCACACATATGTTGTAAGTCCAGAATTTGATTTATGTAGTATTTATTTTTTCAAAGGATTTGGTGTTGCAAGAATATTTGTTAATGGTGTGTTTCAATGTGTTCAATGTGATATTCTTTGTATATGTGAAGAATGTGAACTATATGCTAAATTACCTAGATTTCAAGTAAAGTATAAATTATGATTACTATGCCGAATCATGAGAATTCCTCTCTTTGCTTATAACTTGAATTGCTCTTGTATGTGCCCATTATTTTAAATTGCAGGTTTGATGGTTAAAGTGAACATGATGTGGAATGTGAGTAATGAAATATGGCCTAGTGCCAAGTATGATGTGATAATTGTGGCCCTAAGTGCCTATGAATTGATATATATGAAGTAAAGATTGAAATGAGATGATTAATGAGAAAGGAACAATGCCTTGGTAAGGCGGCCTAGCCGATCGGGCCATGATCGGACGTCATGCCGCACACATGGTGGTATTGTGCGGATATTGAATTTCGGAAAGTGAGAATGAGATTGTGATTAAGGTACATGTCTCAAATGAGGCAGCCTAGCCGATTGGATCGTAATCGGACTCCGCTCAAGAGAGCGGTCATATTGTGAATGATGATGAACATTATTAAATGGCCCAAACTAAAGCTATGGAAATTATGTGAAATCTATGTGATTCCTTTTATTTGATGATGTAGTGCTTGTTTAAAGCTTTTGTTGAATTATTATAATTTCTTTGTCCTTGTATGGTTGTTCTTTCTAATGAGATGGTGTTTAGTTATACCTAGTGCAACATCTTCCTTTCAGCTGGCTTGGTGAACCCCGCCTAATTTCGGGGTCCTATTTCATCTATTTATGATGTACTTTTTATTTTGATGTATTGCCAGATCCTTATTGCCGGTATTCTCATATTATTCTTCAGTTGTAGTTAGAGGCTCCATAGAGAGGTTGTGGGTGGAGTTTGGTAATGGGGAATTGAATTAGAAATATTGATATTTGGCAAAGATGTATAGAAATTGTAATATTTTTTTGAAAATTGTAAATGAAGTTGATATTGAAAATGTAACGGAAGTCATTAATAATATATGTAAAAAGTATGATTATTGGAGTCTATATCCTCTTTATTCATGAATTAGTTAGGTTAGAATGAAACCTAACAGGCTTGCTCAGTTGGGTTTACTCGGTTGAGAGCCGGTTGAGCTCCTCGGTTTTTGGGGCTTGACAAACTTGGTATCAGAGCCTAAGGTTTTGAAGTGTCATAGGATGTCTCGGAGCCGTGCCTAATAGAGTCCTTCTTATCGGTGTGTAGTGGACCACATCATTAAGTTGGAGGCTATTAAGATATTTAGGAATTTCATTCTTCTTTGATAATCTAGATCGCGCGGTAGAACCCAAGATAGGGCGCTAATTTCCTCGCTATGTCTTAATCTCAAGATGAGTACTTCATTATTTTGAAATAATAAGGAGGGAATGACTCCACCATTGAGTCCGAGGGAGAGTTCCCAAGCATTTGTTAGGATAATATATCGAGCCGTGGAAGGATTGGTAGAACTTGTTGCTAAGGAGAGTACCCTTGTTCCTTTTAATGTCTCTGCACCATCAGATCATGTAGTGTATCAGTATGTTGCCAACGTATGCTAGGGATGTGGAGTCGAGAGGTATCGATTAAGCTATTGCCCTATCAACCTAAAGTCACCAAGTAAGTCACTCCTTAGTACATCAATATGAACAACACAAAATTTCTACTTGTTCTATATTTACATCCATATTGAAGAGTTCTTGTAAACATTGTCTGAAAAACTTGTTGAATAACAAAACATTGAATGTATCGATTCTTTGAAAGAGACATATTATTCATGAAGCCTCCTGGTCATAGTCGTATTACTTACAACCTCCTATGGAATTGAGCTCTATAATTATGTCTTTAAATTGAGTTATAACACTACTAATACAACCCACTTGCTTTCCTAAGTTCTAAACAAGGGACTATATTCGATGAATTTCTTACAAAACCTTTTTGTTTAAATGGACAACATCTACCCCTTGTGTCTATGCATGATCCATCGTAAAGTTTAAATATGTGGTTTCAAGTTTCATGTAAAACATTCCAGGATTGCGATCCCTCTTGAGTCACTCTTTTTCTCGCTGGTGTATATGACGTCTATGGTTTGAAAATTGACTCAACTCTTTTGCAAGTATCATGAAACCTTTTCACTCTCTACTAACATAAGAGAAAACCTTAGGACCTATCGTATGAGTGCATATCAATCGAAATGATCACCGTGTGCATAAAGTCTCTCTGAAAAATTGAGATCCTCACATCCATGTCATAGGAAGAAGTTGTGTCTCCATCTTAGCATAAATTTCGTGTCCACTTGGTACATCATACAATAAGTAGCTCACTTTGTTCCTAGTATTATGGTTGCTCGTGATGTGGTATTGTATTGCAGTTTAGGAGTTAATACAGCAGAAGCATGTGTTAATTGTGTTCCTTAATTAGTTAAAACATTGTGCTAGTTCTCCAACACTTGTTAGATAACCATGAGAGAACATATCCTTCTATTTGTCACTATAACATTTCCTTTCTCATAAGGACACTCGATTGGCTCTCCGTCAAGACCAAATGCACCTTTAGGGGTTATCATAGCACAACACACGTTCCTCATGTTTTTCTATCTTTCATTAGCATCCGAGTATTTCTCAAGTCAAAATACATGGAGAACTTATTATGAACATCTGCAAACCTTGTATGATTAATTTATACTATCTCATTGGGTTCTCACCTCACTTCAAGTTCATACCGCTATTTCCAAGATTGAATGACCTCCTTTCGATAATGGATTATCTATATATGTGCTACTCCAATGATCTACTTATTACTCTAACCCTCGCCTTTTGGTTTTGGGTTGACCAAGGAGAAATACCCCTAGTAACACGTTCATATGTCAAAGCCATTATCTCAATCGAGTCCTATAGCATCTTCCAACGTGGCTAGTAATCGCTGGCTGTGTAGAAGTGTGTTGTAATGCTTCATTTTGATGTAGAGTTGTTAAACATAATTGGATTTTTTAACTCTGGCGCTATACATCACGTGTCTAGTACAGAGATTTTCTTTTAGAAAAATTTAGCTTCTTGTAATCCCTTATATTACCACCCTTCCTAGTGGTTACAATGTAAAGGTTACTACCATAGGTTGTCTTACTTTCTTTTCATTTACCTTGCATCATGTGTCATTTCTCCATATTTTTCAATACGATCTTATCTCATTTTCTCGACTAGCTTTCAAACTATATGATTCGATTCAATTCACCTCACTTTTATGTACTCTACAAGCCCCCTTTTCTAAAAAGGACACTGGAAATTGATAAATTCCCCTTTACCGTAGACTTCTAATGTCTTCAACTCAGTTTAAGCTTGTTGGTTCCAAATGGTGCTCATTAGTTCTGCTGCCCTACTATCTATTTCATCTGATAACTCTCATTGTAAAATTTATTTATGGTTTATGGCATCAAAGAGGATGTCTTATAGCATCAAGGATGGGGACATATTCCTTTTGTTAGAATAACTAAATATTGTTGTTCTTCCTTGTAGATGTTCTTCTAATAACCATTTTCCTGCTCTGCTTGTCCGTGTGACTAGATAACCTAGGTTACTTTTCCCCGATAAATACATTAAGATGTCTCATTCTTTCAAACTTATTCATGTGGACACTTTGATGCCTTATTCTACACCAACTCATAATAGTTTTAAATACTTTCTCACCATTGTTAACAATTTTCTAGGGCTATGTGGGCTTGTCTCATACATTCAAAAAGTAATTATTTCCCTTGAGTTCAAGCTTATACTGCCATAATTTCAAACCAAAGTGTGTCTCCTTTTTGAAAGTCTTAAATGGGTCAGATAGGATAGATTACTTGGCCTTCTACTCACTCTACTTCTAGGATTATTGACAATGCCATTGTCATGTATGGGAAATTTTTCTACCCCTGGCATTCCACCTCTTTAAGGAGGATAGTAGTTTTAACTGTCTTTTCCCCCGAAGCGTTACGTCAAACATTAGATCCCATCTAACCAATACATGATTTCACCCCTATGGTAGGATCTCCTAGCTATGCGGTTTCACTCGTGAAAGCTTGAGATTAGATTCCTTCAGATTTATGCACACATCATGAGCATATTGATTTGGAAGATAAGTTGTCGTATCTTTAGTTATCTCGTATAGGATCAATTATCAGGAAGGGTTAAGCTGTTTGAAATATGATAATCTCATAAGTGTTCAACGTTTTTTCATCCTCATGGGCTTGGGCATAGATTCCATATGTCAGTTAATGTTAGGAGTGTAATTCAACATCATGTATTTTAAAACCCATATCGCATTAAAGGTTCTAGAGTATTCTCATTCTTGATAAACGGATTTTCCCTACACTCCAGGAGATGACTGGGTGATGTACTTGAATATTCCTCCTTAATGATTCCTATTGCGAATGTACAAGTTACCCCTATGCCTCATTTGTCTAATAGTTGATTTTATCACAATGATTAACCATGTCAACATTATTAGTAGTAATTTGTTGGACCAAGTAAAGGTTAGTTTTGAAGACTAACAAAGGAACTCAGGATGAACCAGGACCATCACTCAGGTGCATAAAAGCAGGCAGATTCGAGCATGTGGGTTGCATGTGAAATAGATAAGCTTAACTTTGTGTATTTAATATCTCCTGATCGAAAAGGTTGCATAATTGATAAGGAGAATGATTCCTTAATCAAAGAGAACACTATCCAATATAGGGAAGGACTTAGAAGTTTAAATCAACTAGAACTCTTCCAACAAGGAAAAGTTGCATCAGAAATCTAGGTATTTCTTCATCTACTAACTCTATAAATTGCAGGATGTTCTCACATTAATGTGTTGCACAGAACGCAGAAGTTAAACGTGAATTGAGAGCAAAATAGCAAGGCTTTTTTCAAGCAATTCATGTGTGATTCAAGTGTGCGAACCAGAAGCTATATGAACCAGATTAAAGAACCAACTCCATAAAGAGTGTTATGTGTCTTTCTTTATTTCTAGTTCAATTTTAATAGGAATTTTCAAGTTGTACCTTTTAGATTTATCTACAAACAATTGTAATGGGTATTTTGAGTATCCAAGTTAGAGTTAACTTGAAGTTGTCACAATAGTTGAGGTTGTGTGCTACAACGGGATTAGAGGTAATCCTTTGGTTTACAAAGAGTTTTGTCAATGCTATTTTGGCTCAGTGATTTAGTGAAATGCTGTGAAAATCCTACTGAGTAGTAGTTGATAGGAGGTTGAATCTAGGTGATTTAGCGATTGTTTATGCTCCCGCTTGATTATGTTCCAATGTCATAATATGGTTAACTGATTAAAATAGGCTCTAATTGTGATTTGTACATATTGCAGGATGAGGAGCCTATGTCATGCCTTAGAGAGCTGATTGGAACTATTTTAAAGCAAGAACGACCCCTCGGAGCTGAGTACGCACGAAGACGAGAAAAAAAATCAAGGAATTGAGGACCTGGGCTAGCGCGCCAGGTGCGCGCCCGCACTAATTTTAGCGCGCCCTAAACATAACATTAGCCAACTAGCACGGTCAGATGCACGCCCAGGTGCGCGACCGCACTGGTCCAAATTTCGAGAAGGTTTGTTCAGGGGTATAATTGAAAATCTGGAGGAAACCTGTCACGACCCAAAATCCACTAAGGGTCGTGGTGGCGCCGGACACCTCTGTCAGGCCAGCCAACTGACTCAACAATTAATACTTTTGAAAATCTAAGGTTTTTCCTTATATTTTTATAAATAAAACTTCACTACTAGAATTCAAATTTAAATAATAATAGTTAGACCAAATCCATTGTAAACTCTCCTAGAAACCCGGTGTCACAAGTACATGAGCGACTACCGAAAAGAGAAATAAAATACACAATCCGCCAAGAATACAGTGGGCGGAAAGTAAATACTGTACATTGGAAGGAACTACTCTAGTTGCGGTCGCCTCAATGATGCAGCTCACCTAGTCCCAGTGTCATCCATGCTGCTACACCCAATAGGCTGCTAAAGGTGTATATATACTTGTGCAACAAAAAATGCACAGAAGTGTAGTATGAGTACGTAATCGACGTGTACTCAATGAGTATCCCATCTAATCCCGAAGGGGTAGAGAGGAGATGGCCAATTCCGACACTCACTAAAAGTCAATTAGCAATATTCTATAAGTGCGAGGAAAATCATGGAATTATATAGAAGTCTAAGTTGTGAAGCCAGAAAACGGGTAAACACCTCCAATAATAATCAAGGGCTTGTAAGTTTTATTCTTTATTATTTTATCAGTTCATATCAAGCCACGTATGTCCAATTCCTCATTTACAAATTTCCAAGTAATAGATAAACATGCGCAAATCACGCCGAGGTCGACGGCCCGCTCCAATAGAATGTAAATTGTGCACTGCCGAGGATCGAGCGGCACGAACCATAGATGCATCTATTATCACCGAGGCGTTTGGCCCGTTCCATAATTAAACAAATATCCTACTCGCGAAATCATCCATGCGACGCAGGCACACATAAAGTACATGCTCTATCAGTCAAATAAGAACTTATCGGGGAATATTTATTCAAATAAAACCAATTCTCCTTTAACCATTTAAGAGATGAAGTTTAATTCTTTTAGAAATTTACTTACTAATT
>MU784916.1:0-11185 GCA_026770625.1 Nicotiana glauca | reverse complement strand
AAATTTGATTCCGACCCCGATATCAAAAAGTCAACCCCCCGGTCAAACTCTCAAAAAACCTTCAACTTTCTATCTTTAGCCAAATGGCTTCAAAATGGTCTACGGACCTCCGAATTCACCTCCGATTGCGCCCCCAACTCCAACATCACTATACAGGGATATTCACAGTCTCAGAATCCCAAACGGACATCGATAACACTGAAATGCATCCAAGCCAAACTTATGAAGTTTGTTCTAAAATGCTAACTTCCACAGTAGTTGCCAAAACGCTCCCGGTTTATCCAAAACCTGTACCGGGCATATGCTTAAGTCCGAAATCATCATACGAACCTGCTGGAACCTTCGCATCCCGATTCCGAGGTTGTTTATTCAAAATTCAATCCTATTTCATTCTTTCAATTTAAAGCTTCTAAAATGAGAATTCTCTTCCCAAATCAACTCTGGACTTCTCGAAATTCAATTCCAACCACGCGTACAAGTCATAATACCTGAAATGAAGCTGTTCATGGCCTCCGCCTGCTGAACGGAGTGCTAGTACTCAAAATGACCGGTCAGGTCGTTACATTCTCTCCCACTTAAACATACGTTCATCCTCGAACGAGCTGAGAACTGTACTGGAGTAGTCTGAAATCACTATTTAGCACCTCACGCACCTTCCCGTGCCACCAAGTCTTAGCTGAGCACATAAGCTCGATAAATTCTGAAAATGTTCCCTTTTATTCAAGCAAATAAGCATTAGAGCCCGATTCCAACATCCGGAATCCTATGCCAGGCCTATTTCCAACATACAATCGCCATATCAATCACTACATGTTGTACTAAAACATAACGGCATCACCTTGTTGAATTCTTACTTTGCAACACTAAATCAACAGGACCATAAAAATATTCTCTGTTGCGGCGCGCAACCCGATCCACCCAGCATAACCATGGCGGCGTGCCATCCGATCCTCACAATATAACCATGGCATCATGCCACCCGATCCACACGTAGAACTCACATAAGGAGATCCACATCGAGCTAATTTGCTCAATGCAATAAAACATCGAATTTCTATTGCAAGCACGTTAAGTGCATAATACCATCCCTGAGGAAACACATAGCGCTATAGGCTACGAAACTCAAGCACAGCTGAGGTGCGATATACAACATAAATCTCAAAGCCATCCTGCTCATAACACATCATTTCTACGCGGATTCCCAACACGTAAGAAATTTTCTCATGCTGTCTCACAACTCATACGGCGTAATAAATCGTTACCTGGAATAGCTTATGACAAAATAACAGCCCGACCGTTCCTCCATAGGGAACGCTCGCTGAAACGAACACTACTGGCCTGATATAAAGCCCTGTTCACATATATAAATCAATACATCGATCTCAAGCCGATTTTCGATTGCACCAATTTGGCGAATAACCTTTCAAAGGTTCATAGTAACTCTCTTTTCCTCATGAAATGTAAGAACAACCGTCATAACCGGAGCAACCTCTGTTAGGCCAGCCAACTGACTCATCAATTAATTCCTCTTTTAATACTTTTGAAAATCTAAGGTTTTTCCTTGCATTTTTATAAATAAAATCTCACTACTAGAATTCAAATTTAAATAATAATAGTGATAACAAATTCGTTGTAAACCCTCCTAGAAACCCGGTATCACAAGTACATGAGCGACTACCGACAAGAGAAATAAAATACAACATCTGCCCGAAATACAGTGGGCGGAAAGTAAATAATGTACATTGGAAGGAACTACTCTAGCTGCGGTCGCCTCAATGATTCAGCTCACCTAGTCCCAGCGTCATCCATGCTGCTACGCTCAATAGGCAGCTAAAGGTGTATATATACCCGTGCAACCAAAAATGCACAGAAGTGTAGTATGAGTACGTAATCAATGTGTACTCAGTAAGTATCCCGCCTAATCCCGAAGGGGTAGAGACGAGATGGCCAATTCCTACACTCACTAGAGGTCAATTAGCAATATTCTATAAGTGCGAGGAAAATCATGGATTTATATAAAAGTTCAAGTTGTGAAGCCAGAAAATGGGTAAACACCTACAATAATAATCAAGGGCTTGTATGGTTTATTCTATTTTATTTTATCAGTTCATATGAAGCCACGTAGATCCAATTCCACATTTAAAAATTTCCAAGTAATAGATAAACATGCGCAAATCACGCCGAGGTCGACGGCCCGCTCCAACAGAATGTAAATTGTGCACTGCCGAGGGTCGAGCGGCACGAACCATAGATGCATCTATTATCACCGAGGCATTCAGCCCGTTCCATAATTAAACACATATTCTGCTCGCGAATCATCCATACGACGCAGGCACACATAAAGTACATGCTCAGTCAGTTAAATAAGAACTTATCGGGGAATATTTATTCAAATAAAATAAATTCTCCTTTAACCATTTAAGAGAAGAAGTTTAATTCTTTTAGAAATTTACTTACTAATTTGATGTGAGTTAAGAAATTCAAGTTACCAATGTGTTCACAATTAATCCACGTACATATGCTTTTGGGTCCTAACTACCCGGACAATAGCATAATAGTAGCTATGCACGGACTCTCGTCACCTCGTGCATACGTAGCACCCACAACTAGGAGCACATAATCAATTACTTCACCTATGGGGTAAATTCCCCCTCACAAGATTAGAAAGGAGACTCACCTTGCTCTGAAGACTCGCAATCGGCATTCTACATCGTTCCGAAAGCTTGAGCCAATGCACAATGCACCAAAACTAGACAATTAACAATAAACTAATGTGAATATACTCAAATACTGGTTAACAATTCAGATTATACAAGTTTCCAACTCCGTTTAGTGAAATGACCAAAAATGCCCTTGGGCCCACGTGCCCGGAAATCCGAAATTTCTCGAAGATAAAGGTTACCCATGACCTTAGGAACTCAAATATATGATTTTCTCCTAATTCCATACTCAAAATCGTGGCTAGAATCCATGTTTATAATTTTTTCTAGGTTTCCAACCAAAACCCCAATATTTACTCTAATTGTCATGTCCAATTCTATGGTATAATCTTGCATTTAACTTGGGAATAAGTAGTAGTAGCTTACCTAAACATTGATGGTGAAAACCCTCCTTGAAGCTCTCCAAAAATCGCCCCATAAAGTAAGAAATGAGCAAAACATGACATTGAGCCCGAATAAATGAAGGCCACTGCCTTCAGTGGTTTCCGCTAATGCGGAAGTATAACCGCCTATGCAGTTTCGCTTTTGCGGATTCTTGGACGCTTTTGCGGTCGTGGGCTTGGCCCCATTTTCCGTTTCTGCGACCTCACCTCCGCAAATGCGGTCCCGCTTTTGTGGAGCCTTGACCGCATCTGCGGTCCCCGAAGCCTTACTCCAAAACTGCTTCTGCGGCTACTCGTTCGCTTCTGCGGTTCCGCTTCTGCGGTCACCCAACCGCAGAAGTGAAAATACCAGCAACCAGATGCTTCAGCACTTCTTCAAAGTCAATTTTTGATCTGTTAACTGCCCGAAATTCAACCGAGGCCCCCGAGACCCCAACCAATCATACCAACCAATCTCAAAATACATCACGGACTTGATCGAGGCTTCAAATCATATCAAACAACACTAGATTCATGAATTACACCCCAATTCAAGCATTATGAACTTTGAACATTCCAACTCCTATTTTCGATGTTTAAACCCATCAAAACACGTGCGATTGACCTCAAATTTTGCATGCAAATCATATTTGACATTACGGACCTACTCCAACTTTTGGAATTTGATTCTGACCCCACTATTGAAAAGTCAACCCCCCGGTCAAACTCTCCAAAAACCTTCAACTTTCTATCTTTATCCAAATTGCTTCAAAATGGTCTACGGACCTCTGAATTCACCTCCGATCGCACCCCCAACTCCAGAATCACTATACGGGGCTATTCACAGTCTCAGAATCCCAAACGGACATCGATAACACTGAAATGCACTCCAAGCCAAACTTATGAAATTTCTTCTAAAATACTAACTTCCACAATAGACGCCAAAACTCTTTCGGGTTATTCAAAACCCGCACCGGTCATACGTCCAAGTCCGAAATCATCATACAAACCTGCTGGAACCTTCAAATCCTGATTCTGAGGTCATTTATTGAAAATTCAATCATAGCTCATTCTTTTAACTTTAAGCTTCTGAAATGAGAATTCTCTTCCCAAATAAACTCTGGACTTCTCAAAATTCAATTCCGACCATGCGTACAAGTCATAATACATGAAATGAAGTTGTTCATGGCCTCCGCCTGCTGAACGAAGCGCTAGTACTCAAAATGACTGGTTGGGTTGTTAAAAACCCCACTTAACCTATATAAATTCAAGCTCGCCCAAGGATTGTTTATCAAGTTTTTCATAGTTTAGTGCAAGGTATAGAGAGGCAAGAGGCAAGGAGGAGATTTGACCATCAAGTTCTTCTTTTCTTCCCTTTCTTTTTGCTATTTGTGATGAAATTGAACCCTATTGTGTTGAACACTAGTATGAGTGGATAAAACCCATTGTTCTAGGGTCATGCGTGAAGTATGAATGTTGTTGTTTAAAGTTTAATTCGACAAAGTTGGTTTATCATATTGGGTTGTTTATTTAATTCTGATTTTAATTATTTTGCTGAGTAGCTAACAGTGAAATACTATCTACGAATCTTTGGTTGAACTCGAAAGTGGTAACTTTAGATTGCAATAGAATTAAATAGAGCAAGTTCTTAAACCTGGGCATCGTGGAACAAATTCATAATTGGGATAGACATATACCTAATTGCCTTGCTTGGTTGAAATACAGGAATTGTAAATGCATTCTTGTTAATCTTAATTCCATAGACAAAAATATGCATTGAGTTAACTTGCATAGGCGAGTAAGAACTCGACATATTCTTATGAGTATTATAAACCCTGTCAATCAACAATCCAGATAAATCAACTAGTCATTTTAAGCCAAGAACGCAACACGATTGTGAGCTAGCCCGTGACCCGGGAATATTTTCTCCTACTGTTTGTTTCTAGAAAATTGCTGGTTGTTTGGTTAATTGTTCTAGTTACATTATTTTTTGATAATTTAGGTAGTAAATTAGTGATACCCCTATTTTGTGGAAAATCTATTGGATAGATAAGTTAATTGAGTTTAAATCATTCAACAGTTAATCACAAGTCTTCGTGGGAACGATACTCTACTCACTACTTTATTACCTGATGATCACGTGCATTTGCCTGAGTGTTTTTGGTCGCAACAAGTTTTTGTCACCATTGTCGGGGACTTAGAAATTAGCTACTTGACCGAGTTGAGCTTTCATTATTTATTTTTCAAGTTTTAATTTTCAATTCACTTTGTTTGTGCTAATACAAGATATTTTCTTGAATGCGAAGAAGTAGAAGTGCAAACAATCTCCTTCCTCTTAATTCAAAAATTGAATGAACACTTCACAGATTAAGGAGGGAGGTGGACACTCAAACCAAAATTGGAAGACAGTTGCATATCAAAGTTTAACCATAACCAATTGAGATGGCAGGTGACGAGGAATACGCTGGTGATTGAAGCCGCAAGGCCCAGTATAGCTAATATGACTCAAGCTATTGTGAAGCATGATATCACTGGGCACTTTGAACTCAAACAATACATGGTGCAGCTGATCCGATCCACAGGGCTATTCGTCAGTTTACCTCATGAAGACCCGCAGAGGTACATTCAGAATTTCTTGGAATTTACGGATACTTACAATTATCCAAACGTTTCCAGGACTATGTCAGGCTGACACTTTTCCCCTTTTCACTGATCGGGGAAGCTAAGGAGTGGTTGAATAAGGATCCAGTGAATTTAATCCGCACTTGGGATGAGCTGGCACGAAAATTCTTAATCAAGTTTTTCCCCACTAAGAAAACAAAGATATTAAGGAGTCAAATTCTTGGTTTCGAAAAACGAGTTGGAGAGACACTTCGTGAAGCATGGGAAAGGTACAATAAGTTGCTTAGAAATTGTCCACATCATAGCCAGACGAACGAGGTATTGGGTCACACTTTTGTAGATGGGTTAGATGAATCTTGATTCAGCTTGTGGGGGTAGTTGCATGGCCAAACCATACAGTGAAATTCATCTCTTACTGAATAACTTCACGGCTAATGATAATAATTGGCAAGGTGAGGGGGATTCAAGAAAGGCAATTAAGCAAAAAGTAGCTGGATTACTTGAGCTCGATAAGAACCCAAATTGCAACGCTGGCCAATCAGATGAGTGGGATGACAATGCAGCAACCACAAAAAATGCAACATATGCACTAAATGGCTATTTGTTGCGAATTATGTGGTGACAATCATATGAGTGACATATGCCCCACAAATCCTGAATCCATCTATTATGTGGGGCAACAGAACAGAGGTCTACCGAATCAGCATGCTAAATACAAAATTCTTACAATACAAATTGGAGGAATCATCCCAACTTCTCAAGGGGTGGAAATCAGCAGAATCAGAATCAGCATGGACCCCAAGGGGGTTTCAATCCGCCTCAAAGGCCACCCCAACAAATGGAAGAAAGCACCAATGATTTGCTAAAGAAGTTGTTGATTGAAAATCAGCAGTAAATGACCGATTTCAGAAATTTTAAGAGGCGGATGGGGCAGCTAGAAAAAAATCAATACACTAGACCTGCATGCGCTCTCCCAAGTGATACAGAGAAGAACCCTCAAGTGAATCCAGTTACACTTAGGAACGGGAGAGAGCTAGAGGAAGTGCCAAAGAAAAGAAAATACGAGCCCATGCCTGAGGGGGAGTTGATTCCTAAAGTAACACAAGAGACAAAGAATGCTGCTGAAATTCCAGAGCCAGTGGAGGCCCCAAGGCCACCACCACCTTCCCCCCTAGAGATTGCAGAAAAAGAATGATGATCGCATGTTCAGAAAATTTCTCTCAATGTTGAGCCAGGTTCAATTGAATATTCCACTTGTTGAAGTGCTTCATGAAATTCCAAAGTATGCTAAGTACATAAAAGATATAGTGTCTCACAAGAGAAGATTGACTGAATTTGAGACATTTGCACTTACTGAGGAGTGGACTTCAAGGGTCCAAAATAAACTCCATCAAAAGCTTAAGGATCCCGGAAGCTTCACCATCCCTATGCGAATTGGTAATATTGATGTGGGACGTGCTCTTTGTGATTTGGGGGCAAGCATAAATTTGATGCCCTTATATTTGTTCAAGCAATTGGGCCTGGGAGCTCCAAGTCCAACTACTGTGATATTGCAGCTAGCTGATAGGTCAATAGCACACCCCGAGGGGGTGATTAAAGATGTGTTGCTGTAAATTTGGATCTTCCCTGCTGATTTCATTATCCTTGATTATGAGGCTGATGAGCTGGTTCCAAGAATATTAGGGAGACCTCTCTTGCCGAGTGGTGATGCAATTATCAAAGTGATAGAGGGAAAAATGATCTTAAGGATAGATGACGAGGAAGCATTTTCTAATGTCTACAAAGCAATCCAACTTCCCCGCCACTCTCAATGATATTTGTTGTTGAGGCTGATGCGAAAATTCATGACCCAAGCGTATATCTAGACGATTCTCTAGAGAAAGCACTTATATTGTTTGATAAGTTGGGGAGTGATGATGATGTTGAGGGGATGATGCACATCATAGATACATCCTGTGCGTACATGCAAGGGGTACACCCCTTTGAGCCTTTAAATAGGCCAGAAGGACCGCCTCCAAAGCCGTCCATTGAGGAAGCCCAAAAACTGGAGCTTAAACCTCTCCCATCTCACCTTCAATATATTTATTTGGGTGACTCTGACACTTTACCTATTATTGTTTCTTCTGACTTGTCTAAATTGCAGGAGAGAAGCTGTTGAGAGTGCTACGTGAGCACAAGCGAGCAATTAGGTGGATGATGTCTGACATTAAGGGCATTAGTCCAGCCTTTTGCATGCACAAAATTCTCATGGAGGATGGACACAAGCCTAGTGTAGAGAAACAATGCCGACTAAATCCAATCATGAAAGAGGTGGTAAGAAAAGAAGTGATTAAGTGGCTTAATGTAGGTATTGTATTTATTATCTCAGACAGCAAATGGGTAAGCCTCGTTCAATGTGTACCCACGAAAGGGGGGATGACTGTAGTAGTTAATGAAAATAATGATTTGATCCCTACACGAACAGTCACTGGGTGGAGGATTTGCATCGATTATAGAAAATTGAACAATGTCACCCGGAAAGACCACTTTCCCCTCCCCTTTATTGACCAAATGCTTAGCTGGCCAGGAGTACTACTGCTTCTTAGATGGTTACTCAGGGTATAATCAGATTTCTATAGCCCTAGAGGACCAAGAGAAGACCACATTTACGTGCCCCTATGGCACGTAAGCGTTCAAGAGATTGCCCTTTGGTCTTTGTAATGCACCTGTAACTTTTCAAAGGTGTATGATGGCTATTTTTACTGACAAGGTCGAGAGGTTTGTGGAAGTATTCATGGATGATTTTTCTTCATTTGGATGTTCTTTTGATAACTGCTTGATGAATCTTGATAAAGTATTTGCTAGGTGTGAAGAAACTAACTTAGTACTAAACTAGGAAAAATGCCATTTCATGGTACGTCAAGGTATAGTTTTGGGCCACAAGATGTCTAAAAATGGTTTGTAGGTGGACAAGGAAAAGCTGGATGCGATTGAAAAAGTGCCTCCACCAACATCTGTCAAAGGAATTCGTAGTTTCTTAGGCCATGCAGGTTTTTATCGTCGTTTCATTAAAGATTTTTCGAAAATTTCCTCTCTCTTGTGCAGGTTGCTCGAGAAAGATGTCTCCTTCAAGTTCGATGATGCCTGTCTGAAAGAATTTAAGGTGCTGAAGGGAAAGCTAGTGACTGCACCAATTATCATTGCCCCGGATTGGGAGCAGCACTTTGAGTTGATGTGTGATGCTAGTGACATAGTTGTTGGAGTTGTGTTGGGCAAAGGAGAAATAAAATCTTTCACCCTATCTACTACGCGAGCAAAACTCTGAATCCAACTCAAATGAATTACACAGTTACTGAAAAAGAGTTGCTTGCAGTGGTGTGGGCATTTGACAAGTTTAGATCATATCTAGTGGGGACCAAAGTCATCGTCTGCACAGATCATTCAGCTATCGGGTATCTGTTTGAGAAGAAAGATGCGAAGCCGATACTGATTCGGTGGGTCCTCCTCTTGCAAGAGTTTGACTTAGAGATCCGAGATTGCAAAGGAATAGAGAATCAAATGGATGATCACTTGGCCAGATTAGAAAATCGGAACCATGTAGCTGAAGGGGTGTAATCAAAGAAACATTCCCTGATGAGCAGTTATTGGCGATTTCCTCAAGCACAGGCCGTGGTATGCAGATTATGTGAACTTTATTGCAAGTGGGGTAACACCACCAGAATTGACACCCGATAATAGAAGAAGTTTCCTACATGATGTGAGGCTCTACATATGGGATGAGCCATTTTTATACAGGCTCTGTGCAGATCAGTTGGTGCGGAGATGTGTTCCTGAGGAGGAGAAGAATTCAATACTTCATGACTGACATGCTTCACCATGCGGAGGTCACCATGGTGGTGATAGGACTCCCCAAAAAGTTCTACAATCAGGTTTCTATTGGCGAAAACTATTTAAGGATGCACATGCCTTTGTTAAAATGTGTGACATGTACCAAAGAACCGGAACGATCACAAAGAGGCACGACATGCCGCTGCAAAACATTCTGGTAGTGGAGCCTTTTGATGTGTGGGGGATTGATTTCATGGGAACGTCTCCACGATCTAATGGTCATAGATACATCTTGGTGGCAAGCAACTACGTTTCCAAGTGGGTGAAGTCCATTGATCTTCACACTAATGATGAAAAGGTTGTGGTAAGCTTTGTCAAGAAGCACATCTTTACATGCTTTGGAACTCCAAAAGTGTTGATCAGTGATGGGGGAATGCACTTCTGCAACAAATTGCTGAATAATGTCCTTGCAAAGTACGGAGCCAAGCAAAAGGTTTCCACCGCCTATCACCCCCAGACGAATGGTCAAGTGGAAGTGTCAAACAGAGAGGTGAAGTAGATTCTTGAGAAAATAGTGAGTGGAAATAGAAAGAACTGGGCCGGGAAGCTAGACGACGCATTGTGGGCATATCGTACTGCATACAAAACTCCCATAGGTGCTTCTCCATACAAATTGGTTTATGGGAAGGCATGTCACTTGCCCGTCGAGCTCGAACACACATGCCTGTCGAGGTCGAACACAAGGCCTATTGGGCCATTAGAAAGCTGAATATGGATGGAGACTTAGCTGGTGAGAAAAGGTTGCTGCAACTTAACGAGCTTGATGAATTTCGGTTGCACGTATATAAAAATGCCAAATTGTATAAAGAGAAGACAAAAAGGTGGCATGACAAGCACATCCACCATCGAGAGTTTGAGCCACGGCAAAAGGTTATTTTATTCAATTCGAGGTTGAAGTTTTTTTCCCGGAAAGCTTAAATCTGATTGGCCAGGCCCTTTTGTTGTGGTGAGTGTGAAGACTTATGGTGCTGTGGAGTTGCGGGATATGAGTTCAACTGGTACATTCTTAGTAAATGGTCAGAGGATAAAACATTACTGGGGTGGTGACATTGCACGTCACAAGACCTCGGTGGACTTGACGGATGCTTGAGAACGTGTTGAGTCGTGTCGCAACATTAAATCAGGAGATGGATGGGAGGCAACACATTGTATTGTTGTAACCGTCGTGCCACGACATTAAATAAGGTGCTAGTTGGGAGGCAACCCAACGATAGTAGTAGTTGTTGATTTTTTTTTAAGAAGTGCTAACCAATGCAGGTGAAAATGGGCAAGCGCTAAGGCCATCGAACGGGGTAAGAACAGGTGAAAAGTTGAAGAAAAAAATTTGCCCAGGTGCGCGCCCGCGCTACTGGACATGCCTCTGGGCGTGCTAATTTGCAAAAGATCTTCCTGGGCCGCACACCTGCATGCGCTTCTGAATGCGCTACTAGCGTGGTCGCGCATGTGAGCACGCATCTGGGCACGCTAATTCGCAAAAGTTCTATCTTGGCCGCGCTAGAACTAGCTCGACCGCACATCTGGGCGTGCTAGTTCCGTCAAATTGTTTCCATTTTTTTTAGTAGTTTAAGTGTTTATTTTTATTTTCTTCTTTTATTTTGTTTAGGCTTTAATTCC
>MU784914.1:101548-138148 GCA_026770625.1 Nicotiana glauca | reverse complement strand
ACAGCAGAATAGCAACAGCAAACAAACAGCCAGGCAGTCAACAGGAACAAACTCAAGGAACTTCAACAAGTACTTAGGAGTTCAGAGGAACTTCAGGTGATTCAGACAACAGGAGAGAAAGGAGCAGAGTGCTCAGCAGTAGTAGAGAAAATAGAGAGTAGTAGTAGTAGTAGAGAGTAGAGAGTTAAGAGTAGAAAGTAGTAGTGTATTGCAAAGGTACAGAAAGAATTTGTGAGAATTGTGTTCGAGTGATTGTGTAAAGCTGTTTTTGAAACTTTTTGTGTGTGTGTCCGTCCGTAAAAACTCATGTGTGCTGTGAGCTTTTACAGTGCAAAAACGAGTAGACAAGAAGGCAAGGAAATAAAATCTCAGTCAATCAAATAAAATCTCCCTTAGTCAAAGGGATTTGATTTCAAACGGGAGTGGTAATTAAGGAAGGGAAAAACTTTCAGATTAACATAATAAAGGGCAAGTGCACAAAGAATCTATTTAAGGTAGGAAACTATAGTACACGTTTTTTTGAAAGAATAAGGAAATAAAATAATCAAACAGTCAGAAATTCAAAACCTTTAATGAACTTAGTCAGGAAAATAGGGAAAAGGCTGAGTTGTAAAAATCAGTAGCAAATCAATTAAGCCTTAGTAAAAGGGGATTGAAATCAATCACAAGCTAATAGAATCAATTCAGAAGAAAAACCCTCGTATATAAGCATGCTAACATCAAGCAAAGGAGAAGAGATCGGCATAAACAGTTTTTGAATCATAAGCAAAAGAAAAGCAGGTTTCCAATTTAGTCTATGAACTCAGCATGAGTTTGAGAGCCTAGGGTTTCTAGGGTAGAACCCCAGAACCAAAAGCTTGCAAGAATCACAGACACATGTAGCAATCAAAAGCAGTAGAGTGAAAGCTTGTAAAGAACACATTTTAGGAAAACTAAAACTCAAACCAGTTCAGAGAAGAGATGCCATAGGAGTTTAGAAAATAGTGAAAGAAGCAAGTTTGATAACCCAAATAGATTCAGTAAAAGTAAACACTTTCAGTAGGCAAGATAGGCATATAAACCTGCTTGTAGAAAAATCAGTAGAAGTAGTAATAGAACAAAGGTAGAGAGACATGCATATTAAGAATCAAACGAAAACCCCTCAAACATGACATGAACACACAGATTCACATAAAGAAAGAAGAAGAAAAAGAATCGTTTTAGGATTTTGAACACCCTAATTTGAACAGACTAATTTTAAAAGGGAAAATTAGGGAAAAATCATTAAGAAGCCGAATAGAGCATAGACCTGTTATAGATCTAAGAAGATAAGGAAAGAAAACCTCGAATCAAGCTTTTCAGGGTTTCTCAGAAACCATAGAGACGGGAAGGCCTGGAATGGTCTGGTCTCTGAACGAATCTGAACCATGGCTAAGTTTTTTCAGAGCTCGAACACATCGTAACGGGGCCGGAGAAGCCAGGGGAGCTCAGGTCGGGGGAGGACCTGAACAGGTCTGTTGAAGGTTGAGCCTTGAAAGCTCGAACAATCATGGCTTGGGGTGAAAGGAGAGAAAATATAGGCCGTCCATGGCCTGAGAAGCCATGGACGCTGGTGTATTTTTGATCGGAGATGAAAGTGGGCTGCTAGGGTTCAGAGAGCGTTTGAGAGGAGAGTAGATTTGGGCGGCTGATTTGAGGTAAATGAGGGTTAGGTTAAGTCATTAGTAATTAAAAAAGGAAGGAATGGATGAGGGCCGTTGATCAAAATGATCAACGACCAGGATTAAAAGACGAAAACGAGCGGGTTGGACAAACGGGTAAAGGGATTGGGTTACAATGTAATTGGGTCGCCTAATTGGGCTGAATTGACGTTAAAAAATTGGGATCAAATGTGGTTAAAATTGAAATGGAAATAGGCTAGCTTTTAAATAACCATTTTTCTCTTTTTAATTAATTAAAATAGTTAAAAATAATTTTAAGACAAATTGAAAACACGGTACTAATTGATAACATATAAACATTAATTTAAAAATATCTCGAGCAATTTTATAATTATAAAACGTGATTAATTATAACATAGGCTATAATTGTAATTTTGAATAATTTAGCTTAAAAAATATCAAATAAATTTATAAAAATATGTAAAAATCACCTTAATTATATTTGGTGCAAATATAAGGGTGGAGAATAAATGGTTCACAAAAATGACAATTTGGGAATAATTATTGGGGTTTTACACTGTTAAAATAGATAATAACTTGATTCTAAAAAATCTTCAAAAATTAGGATAAATACCAAAACTCTTGGGGATACTTATATATGCATCTACATTCTATTCTGAAAGTATTTTGAGTATAAAAATACATAGAAAAAAAATTGGGTATCAACACACATTAGGGCCATTCATCACTTAGTGCTCTCCCAGCTCAGAGTGTGTCCCGTGCTCCATCAGTTCAGGGCTCTTCAATGTCAGGTCCTTCTATTAGTCGTCCTGTTGCTAGGGGTTCCCTTCAGACCCCGTCAGCAGAACTTGGAGGTTGTTATGAGTGTGGAGCATTAAGGCATATGTGAAGGTAGTGTCCTCATCATCATGGGGGTCCACCTCAGTAGAGGAGTCACCCATCAACATCAGCACAAATTACTTCACCACCCATCCAGTAAGCTAGGGGTGGAGGATAGTAAGCTAGGGTTCACCCTAGAGGGGGAGGTCAATCTGGTGGTAATCAAGCAAGTTTCTATACACTCCCAGCCAAACTAGATGTTATTTCTTCAGATGCAATGATCACAGGTATCGTCTTAGTTTGCCACATGGATGCCTTTGTGTTATTTGCGCCCGATTCCACTTTTTCATATGTGTCATCATACTTTGCTCATTATTTGGATACGCCCTGCAAGTCTCTTATTTCATCTGTTCATGTATCTACTCCGGTGGGTGATACTGATATTATAGACCGCGTATATCGGTCATGTGTGGTGACTATTGGGGTTTGGAGACCCAAGTTGACCTTTTGTTGCTTAGTATGATTGATTTTGATGTGATATTGGGCATGTATTGGTTGTCTCCATGTCGTGCTATTTTAGACTGCCGTACTAAGACAGTGATGTTGGCTATGCTATAGGTGCCACAGATAGAGTGGCCAGGTTTGACGGATCATGTTCCCAGTAGTGTGATTTCATTCCTAAAAGCCTAGTGGATGGTTGGGAAGGGTTGTCCTTCTTTTTTGGATTTTGTTAGGGATCTCGGTGCAGATACCTCTCCTATTGATTTAGCTCCGGTAATAAGGAATATATCGGATGTGTTTCCTGCAAACCTGCCAGGCATGCCCCTAGATAGGATATTGACTTCGGTATTGAGTTGGTGACAGTCACTCAGCCCATTTCTATTCCACCTTATCGTATGGCACCGGCAAAGTTGAAGTAATTGAAGGATCATCTTCAGGAAGTCCTTAATTAGAGGTTTATTCGACCTAGTGTGTCGCCTCGGGATGCGCCTGTTCTATTTGTGAAGAAGAAGGATGGCACGATGAGGATGTGCATTGATTACAGGCATTCGAACAAAGTTACAATCAAGAACAAGTATCGTTTGCCTCGTATTGCTGATTTATTTGACCAACTTCAGGGAGCGAGAGTGTTCTTAAAGATTGATTATCAGTTGAAGATTAGGGACTAAATTACTCATAAGACAGCTTTCAGGACCTGTTATGGTCATTATGAGTTCCTTGTGGTGTTTTCTGGGATGACCAATGCCCTAGCAGTGTTCATGAATTTGATGAACAACATGTTTTGGCCTTATCTCGACTCGTTTGTTATTATATTCATTGATGATATTCTGGTGTATCGCATAGTCAGGAGGAGCACGCTGAGCATTTGAGAGTAGTATTGCAGCGGTTGAAGGAGGAGAAGCTTTATGCATATTTCACCAAGTGTGAGTTCTGGCTCAGTTCAGTTGTGTTCTTGGGGTACGTGTTGTCAAGTGAGGGTATTCAGGTTGATCCGAAGAAGATAGAGGTGGTTTAGAATTGGCCCAGACCGTACTCAGCCAATGAGATTTGTATCTTTCTTGGTTTGGCAGGTTATTACCATCAGTTCATTCAGGGATTTTCATCTATTGCATCACCCTTGACCAAATTGACTCAAAACGGTGCTCCTTTCAGGTGGTCGGATGAGTGTGAGGCGAGCTTTTAAAAGCTCAAGATAGTCGTGGCCATAGCTCCAGTGTTAGTTTTGCCATTAGCTTCAGGTTCTTATACGGTATATTGTGATGCTTCTCGAGTCGACATTGGGTGTGTGTTGATGCAGGAGGGTAGAGTGATTACTTATGCTTCTGGTGAGTTGAAGCCCCATAAGAAGAACTACCATGTTCACGATTTGGAGTTGGCTTCCATTGTTTACGTGTTGAAGATTTGGAGGCATTATCTCTATGGTGTGTCTTCTGAGGCATTTACTGATCATCGTAGCCTCCAACACTTGTTCAAACAGAAGGATCTCAATTTGTTCAAAGAGAATATTATACCAAAACAAGTTTAACTCAGATACAGTCTAGGTTAACACCTAAATGTAAAGTAGTCATGCTCGGCTTTAACAATCACTGCTTGATTATAACAAGGATAACTAGATCTTACTTTTTAGGGAGGATAATGTAATGATAGCTGCCATATAAGCTTCACAAAACCAACAATGTTACTAAAGAGATTAAAGAAAGGAAAGTATACATATAACAAGTTCTAATTTAAACATGGAACTGAGGGTTACATCTAAATATGAGACAACTAAATTTAACATAAAAGCAACCACCAGCCAACTATATCAAAACATGAGCATGACTTACTTTATGAAGAAAGGATAACTTAGTCTTAACATAACATGTTCAGTAAAGCTATTGGTATTCATGAAAAGAAGAAAGATCAATTCAAATAAGACTATTTCAATAGATACAACCAATAACTAGATGAAATTACGAGAATGCCATGGTGATAACCTAGAAAATTACCTTCAAAGTTAACAGATACAAGTATGGAGGAGAGGAGGATATAAACACTAAGATTTTTCAAGTTGCAGTTAAATGGTAGGTGATATGAACTTTCAGGTTCATCCTAGTTAGGATTGTCAAAGTATGAATTCGACCTCAAGACAAATAGAGTACAGAGAAGCAACATGTAAATGTAAAAATTACTACAGAATCATCAATGAAAGTTTATGAAGTTTAGGTAAGCATGATCAATCCTTCAAAGAACATTACAACTCTGGTCATACAGGTTATTTAGACTCGTAAATGAAAGTCATCAAGAATCACATAATATCTTATTCAATTATTAATTAAATACTCAAGAGGTAGGACATGTGATCATAGACAGACAATATGTTATCACAGACAGAAGATAAACATTTCCATGCTAATGATAAGCACCATAAATAACTATACTTTATAGAAAACAAACAACATATTCATGATATTCATATAAGATGATTAAAAGGGGGAAATTAGGAATGCACTAACCATTTTTAGGGCAGTAGAACAAAAGAGGATCTCTCTTAATTGCTTAGGAACCCAAAATCTTCAAGCTCGTAGCAGCGATAATACTCGAAACAAAAAGAAAACAGTAAGGAACCCTAGATTTTTTGAATCTCAGAATTGCTTAGACTACTGTATAGATGATTTTCAGTGTTAGGTCATGTTGTTGTTCGTGTGTTGGTAAGAACATTAAAGATCTCTGTCTATAGTAACATTCAAAGCTCTTAGGGTTTCATAGATTCAAATTGGTAGTGGAAAGTGATGAAAGGTCAATGACGATAGTAAATCGGTTGAAAAATCTCAGATACAGAGGCGAATTAGTGATAGATTTTTACCTGAGTGGAGAGTAGTTGACCATCAAAAGGAAAACCCATCGGATAAAGCCAAAAAATCCAGAGTCAACTCAGTTTGACCTCTGGCTACAGAATGATGAAACTCTGAAACGGCTTCTCATGTGCTTTTATTTGAAAGAACAAAGAAGGTCTTAGATGATTTGAGATTTCATTCTTTGGTCTGTGATACCGATACTACGGCTTTTGAAATTAGATGGTGAAAATGGAATGTAACCAGCAAGATTCGTAGTACAGGGACAAGATGGATAGCCATGCATGCCATGGATTTGAAAGACCATGGGTGATTTTTTTATAAAAAATATACCACTAGACATGGAGCCTAGTGGCTAATATATAAATAAAACATCCCACAAGGGGCTAAGGAGTACAAGATGTCCAAGAAAGATCTAATAGAAATCCTAAGATATAGAAAGCTAGGAATTCTAACTAAAAAGATAAAGATAACTATTACAAGATATCCATGTGAATGCTCCCATATTCTGTGGCTGTGTGTGACTTCTAATGCCCATTTCGGATACCATGTAACACCTATCAAGCTCTCACCAGGTGCCAAAGTATGGAGGGTATAGGCAATGAAAAAGTCCAAACACAGTACTGAAGCAAATAATGACTTCCAAGGATGTAAAATGATGCCAACTGCTAGCCTTGCCATTGTCACCTGCAAAATACATAGAACAAATACATTGTCTACTGCAATCTCATCTCCAGAATGAGTGTGTGAACACACTGATACCACTGAACAATGACACAACAGCATCCAATGTATCCCAAACCCACACAGATGACATATAATGATGTGAATTGTTGAGTGTGAGTTCCGTATAATAGCTGTAGATTCCAATTTGTGCAAAACTGACACCATTGATATCCAGTCTTGCTGTATCAGTGTAACTAGGATCAAAAACCTGTGTAATGTGAGTATGAAAACCTGTACTCTTTTAAACATAATCATAGCCTTTGGGATGCCTAAGATTGCAAACACTGTGAGTAGTAAGGAGATGTTCCTTAAGAAGATGTTCCTGCTTGAAGTCCTTGCACATTGAGATCCTGAAGATGTTCTTGCCTTTACTGTGTAATATCTCTTTCTGCACATTATCAAATCACCCTCAAATTGAGCATGAAAACATACTGATACCACTGAGTAATCATTTAACAATCTCCAGTATAGTGAAATACACAGTATTAGCATTGCACTTGTTAACTTATTGTCATGCCCCAACCTCGGGACGCGCGACCCGCGCTCAATCAAGTGAATCCGACTGAGCAAGCCTTACTGAACACTTTCTACCCCAAATCAATTTGAAAATGAAACCCATGCCTTTCATTAATTTAGACGAGAATACATGGTGCATACTACATCATTGGTTCATTTTATATCACAAAGATTTACCGTACATAAGCTAGCTTCAAGGATTCTATAAGAGTTACAGTTTATAGAGATCACAAGTTTAGGATTACAACATATTTAGTGGACTCCCCGAATACCCGTACATAACCCACACTAGTGTCTTTGGAGCCTCTAAGAATACAACAGATAGGCGTAACTATGCCGGCAACAAGGCCCCGGTTATACCTCAAAAGTGGAAAGCTGTAATAACTAAAGATACACCATATAGCCCCATGGAAGAAAAGGGGCTCACCGAGACTTCGATTAGAAAAACGCTCCGCTACACACGATCGGCACTATCCTCTATGGAGCCGCCTACAATCATAACACGAATGTAGCACCCCCGGCAAAAGGGACGTCAGTACATTTGAATTGTACTGGTATGTATAACTAAGCACCATTTTACTAGAAAGAACTATCAAACATATACAAGCAAATAATATGGGCAAATCAAAGAAGCAATTCATATAATCTTTCATACAATTTCCACAACATAGATTAAGGCATTTCTGTCACGTGTTCACCACTGTTCTTAATACCACCGCCATCTCGAGCGGAGTCCGGTCATGACCCGACCGGCTAGGTCACCTCATTGGAGGCATTACTCTCAATCAATATTTCATTTCCCTTATCCGGAATTCAATATCAGCACATTACCACCATGTGTGCGGCATGGTGTTCGATCACGACCCGATCGGCTAGGTCACCTCATTTGAGGCATTACTAGGCAACAACTCCAAATCTTTATGTCACACATGTCATAACAATTCATGGGCACTCATGGCCATCATCATCACGCCGTTTTTCCTTTTCAATATTCATTTTACAAGTTGTGATCATAGACGCATATATCAAAGATAATTCAAGTTGCAATCACAGGTAAGTGAGCACATAGCTAGCATGAATAGTTCTTCGTTTTGATGTTTGCTTATAGCCCAAGTAATTCAACACATAACTGTACTTTTCATCATTCTCTAATTATCAAGATTGGTACATTATTCACCTTGAGGCACATCCTTCACGAATATGTATAGATATATGCAAATCAATTAATGCGTAATAACAATCAATACACTAGCCAATTCAACTCTTACCATACTTTCATAATGACAACGAAGCTCAATTTCTAATAAAAAGGGGTTTTAGCCATACATACCTCAATAAAGCTTTTCCTTACTCTTTTATAATTTCCGGAACTCTTACCACTTCGATCTATTGAATAAGAATTACAAATTAAATCGAGAATTAGAGATGAGATTGAGACTCTAGCTTAGTTCAAGCATATTGACAAACCCTAGAGGTGCAAATCATCTGTCGATTTTTTGCAACCCTAGAGAGAGAGGCTCTGGCAATTTTTTGCTTCCTAGAGAGAGAAAGTCAATTTTCCGGCTGCCATGGCCAATTTGGCCGGTGGCCAGCCTGCTTCTACGGCTGGTCAGCCTTCCCCCACCTTCGCGTAGCCCCCCACCACCTCTAACAACATTACCCAGCCTTTATATTACACTAAAATCCTAAAACCTTCGACCATGAACAGTGCCATGCAGGAACGTGACTCTACTATTGATCCAATTCCTGTACGTCGAGCAACGCTTGTTAATGGACAACCAATGGTGAAGTTTACGGAGGCAGATGTTTAGAGAATGAATGTAATAGAAGGTCTCCAATGTGCTGTGGTTGGTAAATTTTTGTATGGATGGCCAGACTTGAATGAGATTCGACGTATAGTTCCCATGCAATGTGGAATAAAGGGAGAATGTTACATTGGGTATCTACGAGATAGTCATGTTCTTATTCGAATGACTTTGTGGCAGGACTTTGTAGATTTTACGTCCAAAGGTGCTCAATATATTAAAGAAAAGCATGGACATGAGTACCAAATCAGACCTCTCATATATGATGTAAAATTTAAGGTAGGAGAGGAGACTCCAATGGCTATGGCTTGGATTTCTTTTTCGAGATTGCTGCCTACTTATTTTGTAAAAGAGTGTTTATTCTCACTTGCTTCAGCTGTGGGAAAGCCATTGCACTTAGATATTTCCACAATCAATAAGACTAGACCTAGTTGTGCTAGGGTCAAGGTGCTTGTAGATCTTTTAGCTGATCATCCTAAGAAGGTGAGAATGGACATAGTCAATGAAGCTACATGGGAAATAAGAATAGAATGGGTAACTATTAAGTATGACATTCTGCCTAAGTATTGTAAGGAATGTTGACTACAATGGCATGATGATTTTGAGTGTTGGAGGCAACATCCTGAATTGTCACCTTATGATCAAGGCAAGCAGACTTCAGAAATCAACAAGGAGCAGACTGAGGTGTAGCATAAGCAACCCCTTATGATTTTCTCAAGTGGAAGAGTAGTTGGTAATTTGAACATAGTTGAGGGACAATGGAAGGAGGTTAGGGATAATCGAGTGAGGAAGAATGGAAATTATGTGGTCACAGGAAAAGAAATAGTTCCTGCTAATCAAGCAAATGGACATCAGGTGCAAGATTCAAGGAATTCTCCTCAAAACAATGTTGCAACAGTTCAGAACATGGAGCCAAATAGTAGTGATAGCCAACAGATCATTGGTGAAGGGAGAAGGCAAATTAACACAGTTGATGTAGTTCAAACTACAAACAAATTTGCAGCTTTACAAACAGAAGAAGAATCTACTAAAGGAAATCAACTAGCTATTGTGGAGGCTGGGGATACTACTCCTATCCAGAAAGAATTAAATCCAGCTGCAACAATTTTCACCCCTAAATCAACTGGAATGGCATCATCTAAGAGAGATATTGCAGGCAGTAACAGTAGGGAAATTCAGGTAATTAAGGCAATTGCAACAACAGGTAAGGAATCCACATCTCAATGGGTAAATAGGACTTTTCCTGTTCGAAATGTTACAACAAATCAGTCTTATCAGGAGATCCAATCTCAATCACTAGACATGCATACCATTCCTGAGCAAGAAAATTTAAAAGACAAGGTGACCTTTTTTGGAGGTAAGTTATGGCGTGAACAACATGAAGAAGAATCAAATGAAGGTGAGTTTCTTGAAGGACATGAGGATGTTGAAGAGGTAAAGGACAAAGATCCAGATTTGGAAGAATAAAGTGTGAATGGAAAAAGTGGCAGAATTGAAGGACAAAGTGCAGGGGAGGGTGACAAGGTTATAATTGCAGATGAGCAGGTTCCTTACGTTGAACAAATTTCTAATCAAAAGCTATCATCCAATATTAATCCCAGTAATATTGGATTGATTGAGATTATAGATCAGAATAATGATACAGGAGATCCAAAGCAACTAGGAGACAATGGTGATGTAGTACAACAGCAACAAAAAGAAGTGATCCAAAAAGATTCAGAGAAGTTGCATAGTTCAGAACCACAGATTTTAGGAGATAAAACAGTAGCCATGACTCAATATGAAGATTTGAAATGCAAACCTAATTCAAAATCTGTAGCTGAAGAGATGATGAACAAGATTGGGAACAAAAGTCTGGTTCCTAAGCATGCTCAGAATCAAATCATTAGCCAAAGCAATAAGGAAGGTGAAGATCAAAGGCATGGGGCAAATGGGAAAGACATGGATGCTGAATCAACAATTCAAAATTTTATCAATGTAGCAAGACAAGGGGACATTTCTCTTAGGCAAATGGAGGCTGGCAAATCAGCTGGCAGAGGCAAAAAGAAACAAGCAAGGAACACTACTAGGACTCAGGTTCCAGGAGTCCAAACAAGGAGAACACTTTCCAAATCAATTAATTAATGATGAATGCTCTGATTTGGAACATAAGATCTGTTAAGACAATGCAAGCCTTTGAAAGGGTTACCACAATGGATAGACAATACCACTTTGATTTTATTGCTTTGATGGAGCCTAAGCAGCAGACAAGAACAGTAGATCAATATAGGAGGAGACTTGGCTTTGAGAAAGTAGTGGTTAATATGTCAAATAAAATCTATATTTTCATAGATCAAAAGTATGACTTTGACATAATGGTCAACATGGAGCAACAGATCACATTAAAAATGACTGACATTAATAGCAATAAGGAGTTCATCATCACTATGGTGTATGCTAAATGTGATGCAATTGAGAGAATTGAATTATGGGATACCTTGTACTCATTGGCTTCTGATATGTCTTTACCATGGCTTGTAGGTGGAGACTTTAATGTGATATAGGATGAAGAAGAAAAATTTGGGGGATTACCAGTGCATATTAATGAGATAGATGACTTTAGGCACTGCATATCCACATGCAGCTTATTTGATCTTGGATTTAAGGGAAGTATATTCACATGGTGGAATAGGAGGGCTGAGGAAGATTGTATTTTCAAACGACTGGATAGATGTATAGGTAACATGGAACTTCAGGAGTTTTGTCCAGGCTTGGAGATCAATCATCTACCTAAGATTGGTTCAGACCATTGTCCTTTACAACTCTCTTATAATACTAACAGCAGGCCAATCAAAAAACATTCAAATTTTTGAACTTTTGGATCAAACATGAATCATGCTTAGATGTAGTCAAAGAAAATTGGCAGGCTGATTTTCAGGCAAATCCATTCATACTATTAATCATAAGATGAAAAACTCTATCTATATGGAGTAAAGTTACTTTTGGTGACATCTTTAAGCAAATAGCTAGTTTGGAGGAGGTTGTCAAGGTGCATGAGACTCAGTTTGAATTGAATCCATCTGTTGAAAATCGTGCAAGACTACAAAGAGTTCAAGCAGATCTGATTAGAGTATGGGCTCTAGAAGAAGATTTTTGGAAACAAAAAGCAGGTTTGGCTTGGTTTAAAGATGGTGATAGAAATACAAAGCTGTTTCATATTCATGTCAAAGGCAAAAGAAGGAAGTTGCAGCTCAAAGGAATTCAGGATAGGCATGGTTTGTGGGTGGAAGAAGAAGAAAAACTGGCAGAAGAGGTTGTCCACTTTTATCAGCAGCAATTCCATGAATCAACTATTCCTACAGACTTCAGAATACTGGAGCATGTTCCTTTGATGATAAATGAAGAACAGAATTGCATATTAACAAGTCAACCAACTATGGAGGAGGTTAAGAAGGCTGTTTTTGGACTAAATGGTGACAGTGCAGGGGGTCCTGATGGTTTCAATGGAAACTTCTTTCAAGCTTGTTGGGAAATCATTAAAGATGATATTTTGGGAATGGTGAAAGCATTCTTAAATGGCGAGGAGCTACCTAAATTTGTGACACACACTAATCTAGTCCTATTGCCAAAGAAGAAGGATGTGCAAACTTTTTTAGATCTAAGACCAATCAGTTTGAGTAATTTCTCAAACAAAATTATTTCCAGAGTTATACATGAGAGGATGGTTGATCTATTACCTAACATTATATCATATGTATAGGCTGGTTTTGTGAAGGGAATGAGTATTGTAGAAAATGTGTTGCTTACACAGGAAATAATTACTGATATTAGGCTGAGAACTAAAGCAGGTCCTAATGCGGTGCTAAAGCTAGATATGATGAAGGCATATGATAGACTTTCCTGGCTTTTCCTCACAAAGGTTTTAAGGAATATGGGCTTCTCAGAAAGATTCATTGGTTTGATATATCTAATAACTGGTATTCTGTGCTTGTTAATGGGCAACCACATGGGTTTTCAAGTCATCTAGAGGAGTAAAGCAAGGTGATCCATTATCACCTATACTATTCATACTTGCTGCAGAAGCTATGTCAAGTGAACTTAATGCATTACACAGTAATCTGCACTTTTGTGGCTTTGGTATGCCTAAGTGGAGTCCTAAGATAAACCATCTAGCCTATGTAGATGACACCATCATATTCTTATCCTCAGATGGTACTTCTTTGAGTCTTATTATGCATGTGATGAATTCATATGAAGCTGCCTCAGGTCAATAGATCAACAAGTCCAAATCTGCCATATATGTCCATCACTCTACACCTGAAGAAATTGTGAGGAAGATTGAGAGGATTACTGGAATAGGGAAATATGAGTACCCACTAACCTATTTAGGATGCCCTATCTTCTACTCAAGGAGGAGGATGGATTACTATGAAGACCTAATGACCAAGATAATGGATAAGCTACAAACTTGGAAGGGGAAACTTTTGTCTATTGGTGGGAGAGCAGTTTTGATCAAAAGTGTTCTGCAAAGTATAACAATGCACTTACTTTCTGCAGTTAATCCACCTGCAAATGTGCTCAATAAACTGCATAAAATATTTGCTAGATTCTTTTGGATCAGTTCTGTAGATGGAAGGGCAAGACACTGGGCTTCATGGGACACCTTATGCTTACCTCAAGAAGAAGGAGGAGTTGGATTTAGATCACTTCATGACATGTCAAAAGCCCTATTTTGCAAACTATGGTGGAATTTCAGGACAAAGCCAACTTTGTGGAGTTCCTTTATGAGTCAAAAATATTGCAAAAAGATGAATGTCATAGTGGTTCCTTGGAGAAATGGATCACATATATGGAGGAGGATGCTTGAATGTAGAGATCTTGTGGAGCAATTAATTTTATGGAAACCAAGAATGGGATCATCCCTTTTTTGGTTTGATAACTGGACAGGATTGGGATCCCTCTATTTTGTGACACCTCCAGAGTTCCTAGTTGATGAGGAAATTCATAATGTGATGATGTAGTTACTGCAGGCCAGTGGAATGAGGAGCTGATTAGGGACACTCTTCCTGATGATCTAGCAACTCATATATTGGAGAATATTGCATGTCCTAATAATTCAGATGAACTAGACAAACCAGTTTGGACTTTGGATACAAGAGGACAACTCACTGTTAAATCTGCCTGGGAATATTTAAGAAGAAGAAAAGATCCAACTATCTCATATTGTAATATGTGGGTGAAAGGATTGCCTTTTAAAATCTCATTTTTCATGCGGAAATTATGGAAAGGAAAGCTACCACTGGATGATACTTTGAAAAGAATGGGCTACTTCATGCCATCAAAATGTTGGTGTTGTGTAATGCCAAGTGAAGAAACAATAGGACATGTGTTCTATAGATCATATACAGCTGAAAGAGTATGGTCCTACTTCTTTTCTCATCCTGTATGTCCTTGGAAGGATTAAGTTTACATCAAGCAATAGTAAAATGCTGGACTGTGCAGGTGATCCCCAGACTCAAGTCTATTTTTTTTAGCATTACCTAGTATCATTGTTTGGGAACTTTGGAAAAGGAGAAACAATAACAAGCATGGAGATCCAGTGTCTACTAATAGAGTGGTGTATCAAGTATGTACAACTATTCAGTCACTTATCAAGGTAAGGAAACCTGGGATAGCTAAAGTACCTTATAGGTGGCCTGACATGCTAAGGATGATGGAAAACTACACCCCTAAGCTGAAGATTAATAAGGTGTTATGGGAATTTCCAATGCAAGGTTGGATAAAAATAAACACTGATGGGGCATCTAGGGGCAATCCAGGAAGAAGTTCCATAGGGTTTTGCTTGAGAAATGAACATGGTGATTTAGTATATGCATGTGGTAAAGGGATCCAGGAGGTGACTAATATACAGGCAGAAGCTAAGCTATGTTGGAGGCATTGAAATACACTATGGCTACTCGTATTGATAATATTTGGGTACAAACAGATTCAATGCTTCTGAAAAGGGTGATTGAAAGGGAATGGAAGCCTCCTTGGATTATTGAAGAAGAGGTGAAGGAGATAAGGCAGATGTTGAATGTACTCAATGACAGACTATCACACATATTCAGAGAGGGGAACAAACTAGCAGATCACTTAGCCAATTATGCTTTAGATCAAGGGTCAATTGAATGTTTCTCCTTTCATCACTTGGACACACAAGGTAGAAGGCTAGTAAATGGGGATAAAATGCAATGTCCATACTTGAGGATGAAGGTAACCAAGAACTAAAGATCATGGTGACAAGGAGAACAACAAAAGTGGTCTGCAGGAGTTACAATCACCATATACAAATCCATAGGGAGGAGTACATGGTGATCATGGTTTTATCTAACAATGTTTTTTTTTTGCAGGTTTGGAGTCAGCAGCTATGGCTTTTTCTTTGATGGAGATTCAACTGGTGGTATTAGTGCCTAGCACTCAACCCAGTGAAAGAAAATCAAAAACAAATATAGCTGTAATTTCTAATATGGGCTTTCTGTTATGCAAAAGCAGGGCTGCCTGCCAAATTCAAGTAGCAAGATTGGAGTTTTATTTGCCCAGAATTCGAATTGGGCAAAGGGAAATAGGTGATACAGCAGCTTTAAAGAAGGTGATACTGGTTGCAGGAGTTCAAGAAAGTATGGGGGTAAGCTTGCATAACAGGAGCTATAAGGAAATATATGGCAGGAATCAATATCAATGTGGTACAATATGTGTCAGTGGTGAATTTAATAAGAGGAAAGCTACAACAAATCAAAGCATACAGCAGAAGGAGAACCAGGAACAAAGAGCAATAAATGATCTGGTAACTTGGAATAAGAAAGATACAAGGAGTAAGAGGAATAGACGGGATATTAAGGAGTATATGATAGGAGCAGGATCTTTTGATAGCAGAGGAAAGGCAGGGGTAAGTATCAAAATCACTCCAGACTTTGGTCCAATGGAATGCAATGGATTTGGGGATATAGATGTACAAGGGAAGAAGATTGTCAATAGTGATAAAATGCAAATGTCTATACCGACGAGTAATGGTTGCAAGAAGGTAGGAGTAGAGGTACAAAGGAGTAGCAGGAGCAGGAGAGTTGACAGAAATTCAATCTATCATTATATTCAAATCCAAAAGGATGAGAGTATAGTGATACTTTTTATTACTAACCTAGTTTTCTTTTTTGCAAGGAATGTTACTGTGATCATGCCCTATCCCTTGAACAAATCTTACTTGGTGGTATCAGTACGTTGTACTCAATCCAAGGAGAGGAATGCAAGGGAAGGCACAAGCATGACAGTATCAAAAAGAAAGCAGGATAGGTCCAACCATTGTGAAAGTTGTATTGATCCTTGACCTCGGAAAAAAATCTTGCAGACAGCAGAAATCTCCTTCTTCAAGAAGGATATCAGCTGGATGATGCACCTGTGTAAAAATATAACAATTCATAAGGAGGGATATCATACAGCACATATAGGGAGCCATGCATATTTGAGGATCCAATATCCTCACAAAAAGCAGACATCAAATACAAAAAGCAAGATAAAACAACAGGAGGAGATGAAGATCTTTGGTTCTATAACAAAAAGAAGGAATCTTTGTTCGTTGCAAAGAAATCTGGACAGTAATGCTGTTATCTTGACTGGAGTCTCAAGATGTAACACAAATGAGACAAGGCAGGCTATTCGATTTATCTATAGTAGCTTAAACAAAGACTGGATCTTCAATTTCCTTCTTCATTCTACATGCAGCACTCAAGATGAAGAAGAGGTATATTCAGGCACAAAGGCATTACAACAATCACACATAGCAGCTCACAGTAATTACAGGAAATTAATTGAACAACGGAGAAGATTTTGTCACAATTTGTTGACCCAAGCAAGGAGTAGAAGAAGAAAGCAATGGCGGAGCTCTGAAGAAGATAGCTGGGAAGACGTTAACACCTATGTGAGGTATAGGAGTACTCAAACGGATATATGGAATGTAATGACAGCAATAAATATGTCAAGAAAATGTTACATGTGTACAGTGGCAAAGATACAATCAAATAGGCTACATTTGCAATTTGAGGACCTGGGATTTATTTGGGCGAACTGTGGCTATCTATGCAATTCACATATAGAGCTGATTTGGGCTTTTCTTGGGCCAGCATAAGCGAAATTCAAATTCACATACATGGATTGGGCTTATTATGAGATACGGGCATCCTATTTTATATGGGCTAGTTTTTATACAATTTTTAGTAGTACATTTGTGATATCAAATTTGAGTATTATACTCAATTTTGGTAATAGGACAGATGTAATTTACAAAGTTTACTCAATACATTTTATAGAACATCAAAACACTTTATATTTTTCTTATTTATATATAAATAAAAACTAGCCCTAGGTTCTGCCTAGTGGATTTTAAAAAAAAAAAAGAATTCACCATCTCCCACTACTCTAAGGTTTGATATGTATGCAAGGGATCCATTGTTATACCCATGAATAACCTCACTAGTAACCCCTTATATCGGAGAATAAAACAAATAAGAGTTGGGGTGATGAAGTCTTACCTCTTGAGGTGATGTTCTAGGGGTCTTCACTTGATTTTCTTCAAGGATTTTTTCATACCTTATGGAGTAATTTGATGGGGAGACTTTCCCTCTCTAAAAATCCTCTCTCTGCCTCTAGAAAATGCTCAGAAGAATGTTTAAAATGAGCTATAACACCGGACATATCGATATGAGGTCGGGTTAAAAATTAGAAAATTGGAGCCCCGAGTCAAATATGCGGTAGCATTTGCGATCGCAGAGTAAACATGCGGTCCGCATAATGGACCGCAAAATGCTCACCAGAAACTAAACATTCTGACTCAGTCTGCGGTAAGAATGCGGTCCGCATTCACGTTCTGCGGTCGCAAAGTGCACCCCAGAACTCACTGACAAAATTCAAAGGAGAATATGCGACAACTATGCATTTCGTATTTTGATTATGCGACCGCATTTTCGACCGCATAGCTAACTTCAATTTTAACCAACATTCTGCCTCACTCTGCGGCAGATATGCGGTCCGCATTTTGATTATGCGACCGTATTTCTTGAATTTTTTTGGAAACTTATTCTTGACCTTTTAATGCATTATTCAATCCAAAAAGGTCCGCGCCATATGAATTGTTAACACATGCTCCTAACTTGGCACCACGGAATTCGGGTTTTTGAGTAGGGACTTCACGGGGCCTTATACTTATCCATCAATCTGGATCTTTCCTCTAGGCAATCCTAACTCTTAAGTTAGGTATTTGAGATTTATCCATGTTAATCAATGTTCTTCCTTCAGAAGGTAATTCTTGAAACGATTGAAAGTTGACTGTACCTGCGAAGGAGAAAACAAGGTTAGCTAAAAAGTCTGCCACTTTGTTGCCCTCCCTTAGCACATGTTGGAATATCACATTGTGTGATTTCTTGATCTCCTTGATCCTTCTCACTTCTGCCCCTATACTCCATGGTGTCTCCCATTCATCCTCAATAATCTTCCTCATTACCAAAGAGTCAGTCTCCATGATCAAAGGATGCAATTGCCTGTCCACACAATAGGTCAGCCCATGAAGAATTGCCTTTGCTTCAACTACAATATTTGTTGTTTCCCCTATCTCCCTTGCCCTAGCAAGTATCAAATCTCCTATATGATCCCTCACACAAAAACCATACGAACAAGGACCTGGATTCCCCCTTGATGCACCATCTGTATTGCATTTGAACTAACCTTCATATGGAAACTGCCATATAACCCTTCTTGTTACTATAACAGGGTTATAATGCTCAAAAACTCTGATCATCTTTGGCCACAGCAATGGAATCCCAGGAAGCCAAGGATACCTTACCTTTGCCAAATAGTACAATGTCTTGTTTACCTCATGAATAACCCTACTACAAGACACTAATCCTCCATGCTTGATTGTATTCCTTCTCTTCCATATCTCCCAAAGAATTACTGCTGGAACAGGCTGAAATAGAGGCTTTATCTTAGGACAACATTTTGCATTCCACCATTCCATTATGACTTGATGAACCTGCACCATGTTAATCACCAAACCTGTAGCTTGACTGAATGTACTCCACACCTTTTTTGCAGTATCACTTGTTAGAAACAAATGCTGAAATGAGTCTTCCTTAGGTAGTAAGCAAAACCAGCACTTAGACACCACCATGTATCCCCCTCCCCTCCATATATCATCTGTAGGAACCTTTCCTTTCCAAACTCTCCACAAGAAGAATGAGATTTTGAAAGGAAGTCCTTTTGTCCATAGTTTTGCATAGTCTAGATTACTTGGCTCTCTATGTCGCAATATCTTCCATGCACTACTCACAGTAAACTTCCCTAATGGTGTAGGAATCCACCTTGGAGTGTCCCAATATTCATCAGTTGCTGCAAAATGCACCTCTTCTCTAATATGATCTGCAATCTCTAATGGGAATGTTTGATCTAGAATTGCATCATTCCATTGATCTTCATCTCTCAACTCAGATACATCCTGTAGATCCTCATTGATTTGAAAATCTGGAGGTCATACATGATACAATGCTCCCAATCCAGTCCAATTTTCATGTCATATATTAGTAGATCCCTTATTCATCTCCCATAGAATTTCATGCTCCACCTCATCTCTAGCCTCTAGCATTTTCCTCCACACATGTGACCCTTCCCTAAACTGAACCACAGTTGGTAATTCCTTCTTGCAATACTTATTCCACATGAAATTGGACCATAATGATTTGGAGGTTCTGAATTTCCACCAAAGTTTTGCAAATAAAGCCTTAGAGACATCAAACAAAGATTTAAAACCTATTCCCCCTTCCTCCTTAGGGAGACATAGGTTCTTCCACTTTGTCCAATGCCTACTTCTCCCTTATTCCTTATTGCTCCAGAAAAATCTTGCAAATGTTTTATGGAGATGTTCAATCACATTATCTGGTGGATCCAGCACTGATAATATATGTGTTGGTATACTTTGCAGTACACTTGCAATCAATGTTTCCTTACCTCCATATGATAGAAGCTTCCTTTTCCATGAGTGCAGCTTTGCTTTCATCTTCTGAATCAAATCATTATAATAGTTCTTCCTTCTTCTTGTGTAAAAGATTGGACATCCAAGGTATGTAAATGGAAAGGTACCTTTAGAAAATCCAGTGATAGTAGCTACTATATTCTTCAAATCTGCAGCAATCTTTGAGTGCACATAGTAGGAACTCTTTGCCTTATTAATCAGCTGACCAGAGGTTCTCTCATACAATGCGAAGACATCAACTATCTTCTGAAGGGAGTAAGGATCAGCTGATGCAAAAATAATAGTATCATCTGCATAAGCAAGGTGATTCAAAGGATTAGACCACTTTGGCATTCCAAAGCCTCTAAACTGCCTATCCTCAAACAATTTGTTCAGGGATCTTGACAACACCTCTGCTGAAAGAATAAACAAAGCTAGAGAGAGCAGATCTCCCTGCTTCACCCCCTTGTTGAAAGAAAGAATCCTGAAGCCTGTCCATTTACCATCACTGAATACCAATTATTAGAAATCAGATTCCACACCATGTTTATATAGCATTCTGCAAACCCAATCTTCCTCAATACGTGCATCAAATATTTCCAAGACACCCTATCATATGCCTTGGCCATATCTAACTTGATCACAAAATTAGCTGGCTTTCCTCTCAATCTTATGTCAGTAACAATCTCCTGAGTCAACAAAATATTCTCAAAGATACTCCTTCCCTTGACAAAACCAGACTGGTTCAATGAGATCAATGAGGGCAATATTTTTTCAAGTCTATCATGAACTACCCTTGAAAAGATTTTGTTGACAAAATTACTCAAGCTAATAGGTCTAAGGTTATAAAATGCTTGAACTTGAGGTTTCTTAGGCAGTAATACAAGGTTAGTATGTGTTATTGATTTAGATAAAGGACTACCCTCAAAGAACAACACTAACAATAAGTGAATATCATGCCCAACAATATCCCAGCATACTTGAAAGAACAAACCTGAGAAACCATCTGGACTACTTGCACTTTCACTACTCAGTGCAAAACCAGCATCCTTGACCTCCTTCTCAGTTGGCAATCTACATAATTCCAAATTCTTCTCTCTTGTAACCATTGTAGGAACATTGTTCAGCAACTCAAAGCTTTTGGAATCCCCTTCACTAGTGAATTGTTTCTCGAAAAATTCTACAGCAGTCTCTGATAACTTGTCCTGATCTTCTAACCATACATCATCACCATTCATGATCCTTTTCAGCTTTTATTTTTATCTCTTACCATTTACACAGTTGTGAAAGAACCTTGTGTTTTTATCTCCTTCTTCAAACCAAGTCATGCCTGCCTTCTGTTCTAGTATTGTTCTTCAATGTTCAAGTACTTCTTCAGCTCAGCATGTGCTTCTTGAAGTACAATTCTATTTTCAGATGATGGATCCTCCTCAAATAGCATCTCGTTAATCCTCACCACATCTTCTCTGATGGCCAGTTGCTTGAAGATATCCCCATAGGTTAATTTGCTCCATTTTGATAAAGCAATCTTAACACTCTTCAACTTTTGCTTAAACATCAAGAAAGGATCTCCAATAAAATCAACAATCCAGTTCTGGTTCACCACCTCTAGGAAGACTTCATGCTTTGTCCAAAAGTTCAAGAACTTGAATGGCTTCACAAACTTCATTGCTTCTTCTCCACAGCTCATCAACAAAGGAGCATGATCTAATCCTGTCCTAATAAGATGTTCCAATTCAATAGTAGGAAATAAATTCTAAAATGGCATGTTCACCAGGATTCTATCAGGTCTTTTAAATATACACTCTTTATTTGGTCTACCATTCCACCATGTGAAATGACTTCCCTTGTAACCAAGATCAAACAAGCCACAGGAATTAACACAAAATGCAAAATCTTCATATTCAGGAAGATAAACTGGTAGTCCACCTATTTTCTCTTCCTCTCCCATCACTACATTGAAATCACCCCCCCACTAGCCAAGGTAATTCCATGTCACTAGCCAAGTAATACAAATTGTCCCATAATTCTAGCCTCTCCAGTGCACAACACTTAGCATAGACAAATGTCATCATAATATATTTACCAAGTTCTTGATGGTAAACTCAGATTGTCATTTGTTGATCAGTGTCTATCAATAAATCCCATTCTACCACAGCATCAAAGAATAACCAAATCTTTCCATTCACATTTGATATTGCAGCTTCCATACCTAATCTTCTTCTATACTTTTAAAGAAACTTCTATATTTACTTTGGTTCCATAAGTGCAACAATAAAAAAAACCATGCTCCTTCTGCATATTAATAACCCTTTGAAAAGCCTGATGTGTCTTTACAGAACTTATATTCCATATAATAGTCTTAATCATCATCTTGAGACATTATAGGCTGCCCTCCTAGGAAAAATTCTAGTAGGTGCTTGTTACTCTTTAGGTTGTGTCTTCTTCCCTTTATTCCCACTTCTAGTAGCTGATTTAGGAGATAAATCCCCTTCCCTTGCAATAGCTCTAAAGTTTTCAGTTGTAGATTCATCATCTTCTTCCCTATCAAGTTGTACCTGCTGATCAATCAAGGTCTGCTGAATATCATCTGGAAACTCCTTGTGAGTAATTATATCATGAAGAACCTGATTTGGAGTCCTTAATGGCATATTAACTTGGATCTGCATTGGTGATCCTGTACCTGATGCACATGCCACAGGTAGAGAATCCAATTCTCCAAAATCCCTTGCAACAATTGCCTGCTCAGCTGGTTCATAAGGTGTCAAGGCTACCTGTCGTGCCTTTGATGTCTTCTCCATATTCCCTAAGTGCTCCTACATCATCTTGAATTGAAGCTCATACACAGATCGTAGATAAGGATTTACTGTAGCCATACCTCCAGAGTTAACTCTTAGATTATGATCTACCTTTTTCCCATGCACTGATTCATTATCTAGGCACACTGTATCCTTCAAGATCTCATTAGCAATAACACCATGGATGATTTGAAGTTTCTTTTCTGGGGTTTTTTTTTTGTCAAAGTCCACTAGGCATTGATCCTAGGGTTAATTTTCATAAATATAAAATATAGTACAATAACAATGGAGGGGAATATAAACCTTACCTCTAGAAATAAGATGAAGGTGCATTTGGTCTGCCAACTATGGCAACCAATGACCCCGGAACACTATGGTAAGTCAGACCTATGATGATGAACCAATTGTCTATCCAACAGTGAGAGATAATTGGAACTGTAAAATACAAGTGAAGTATACCTAGGTCAACTATAAAAAAAGGTACAAGTGATCCTAGATCTACTAAGTAAAGGAGTTGGAAGATCATCTTCCATATATAACAAATTCTACATCTAATGAAAATGTAGAAGTGTCCTAGGAAAAATGGTAAGCCACATGAAGTAGTGATGGGGGCTATTTTCCACTTTGCTTTGACATTGGGTTCAAAGAAAGCCAAGTGGAAGATATATGTCAAAGAAGCTCCAAGAGAAGGGGTGTTGGGCTGCTATTGTCTTATGTTTCTGACAGAAAAGAGTGAGCAGCTTCTTGCTTCAATTATCCAACTTGACATGAAACCTGCAATATGTGAGCATAGTTGGATAGCTGGATCAGAATTGCTTACATGGGTGGCATGTTGCTGTAAATATGCCTGTTATTGATGGCCTGTCTGGGTGTTGGCGTGCTGTAGTTTAAACAGATGCAGGGAAACTATAGGACTTGAATGGATGACAGTTTGGTGGAACTACTACATGAATTCAATAAAGAGCATCATTGGTTTTGATGCTATTGACTGGATACTAAAGGATGTATGCATGGAGATGACTTGAGAGGCTTGGGAAAATTGATTAAGATTCAGTAGAATGAGCACCTGAGATGCTAATACCACTGACTGACAGTGCCCCAATTGACCAAACTGCTCCATAAACCTGCAAAAATTAGCAAACATGTTAGTAAAATGGGGATATGTTTCCAGGTTCTTGTGGGTTCTGGAAAAGAGTATGGGCCAGCTAGTTGCAGGCTCTTTTGTTGGCTGCCTATAGGTGTGTGGGTTTTTCTAGAGTTGA
This sequence comes from Nicotiana glauca, assembly GCA_026770625.1. Classification (NCBI taxonomy): domain Eukaryota; kingdom Viridiplantae; phylum Streptophyta; class Magnoliopsida; order Solanales; family Solanaceae; genus Nicotiana; species Nicotiana glauca. The sequence continues at coordinate 114,212 of MU784914.1, read as the reverse complement.
GGGTGGTTGCTAGATATGAGAAGGCCCATGTGTAGGTATATGAAGCCCTGCAATGTAAAAAAGCACAGTAAGCTTTGTGGGATTGATTATAGCTTCTGAGAAGAGATACTAGGTGTTGTATTGTGTGATTTCCTGGCTTCTAATTTGTCCAGTGATGGCATTAGATATTGTGATAGTTGTTTAGCTTTTTTCTGATGAGAGACAGTATTTGAGGGATCATATACTTTTTTTTTGACTGTGTTTGTGTAAATGTAGGAAGATCTTTGTGATAAGCCCAAAAGAACCGGTGCACCTGTAGGAGGTTGAGCATCTGGGATACTAATACCACTCCTAACAGTTGCCCTAGTAATTTGAGCGTATCCCTGGTACTTGCAACAATTAGCAAACAATTTAGGAAAAAATTAGTTGTGTTCTTAGGTTCTTATGAGGACAATGAGGATTGGGGGGTGGGAAAAAAGTTCCTGCCACTGGCTCTGTTACAGCTGGGCAGAGGCAAGGTTTGGGATTTTGGTTGATACTGGAGTTTGCTTTTGACAGGATGAAGCTTGTTCAGTTGTGAGTATGGATTGGTTGAAGAGTGGTGGAGTGTTGGAATCACTTTAGAGGCGGTGTTGGTATTTTAGGTGAAAGGTTTTAGATGGTCTATAATGGTCATTTGGTTGAAAATGGTTGAGCATGAATAGTAGGCATGAACTTTCAGAGGCTTGAAGGCTTGAATTGTCCAAGTGCATTTAGGACTTAAACTGCTAACAGAGCAGTATTCAGTAGCGTGAGTTTCTGCTGCCTCCAATTGATATTATCCCAGGAGAGTGAGCATTTTGAGTGCTAATGCCACATTCTAGGAGTACATTATGAATTATCATCAAGGATGGGGTGACACCTGCAAAAATGAAGCCAGAGTTAGAGAAAAATTGGGCATTTCTGCCCAGTTTCCTGCTTTTGCTATTTGCAGACAGTTTTTTGGTTCTCAAGTTAGGAAAAGTTGCTTCTAGTTTCTTGATGGTTCTAGAAGCAAGTGTAAGAATAGTATAGAAGGTGTGTGATGATGCACATTTGGATTGCATCTCTTTTTGTATGTTTCTGCCTCTTCCCCTATAGATGTGGGAGCTGGTTTTGTGTTTGTTGAACTCCTAATTGAGTGATGTGTGTATGGTGAGATATGTTCCAGTCCTTTGACGAATCCTCAGGATATTGAACAGCATTGTTATTAATACCACACTCTGAGGAGAAGCAAATGGACTATGCATTCCCAGATGGATGAAACCTGTAAAAAAGAAAAGAAAAGAAAGTTAGAAGTGACAGTGTTTTCCTTAAGTTGTTGGTTATTGTTCCCCATTTGGATTGATAGATGTACCATCATCTTCCAATAGTTTCAGCCATAGCCATGAGATGACGTTGAGGTACTGGCATTATGTTGAGGTACCAATAACCTGGTGGTTTTCTTCTGTCTAAAGTCAGGAGTACCCAGATAATCCTGAAGAATTTGGCCTCTAATTTGAGATAGCAGAGTAGAAACATCGGTGAAATTGGCTAAAGTTGAGAGCTCATGGCTGAGCTTTGATGGTGAGTCAGCAGGGTAGTTTGCCTATCTGAATGTGTGTGAACATCTTCACATTGTTTGCATAGAGAAGAGAGCTGCTGAAGTTTCATTTTCAAAGACCAAGGGTAGTTTTTTTCTTTTACTAACCATTGAACTAAGAGGGTAGAATGAGATTCTAGGTGAACCTTAGTAAATCCATTATTGAGATACCATTGTATTCCTAAGAGAGTTGATTCAGTTTCAGTTGTTGGTACCTTCACCTCGAGGAGCAGCAATGGCATCGTTGAAGGAGCAGTTGTGATCTCTAATAATCACTCTTGCACCAATCTTTCCTGGGTTTGTGAGTGCACTTCAATCACTGTTGATTTTTACAAAGCCATAGACTGGCTTGTTCCAGACTACTAGAGTAGTGAGAGTTGGATGAGTGATGTTCTCAATAAATGTATATAGCGCCTGCCAGTTGAGAGGCCATTTGACTTTTGGGAAGTTGGCTCTCATCATCAAGTTAATGTCAGAATTGATGGAGAAAAAAACTCTAGTCAGAGATGAGGATTTGCCTCTATATTTGGCACTACATCTATTTTTCCATAGGTTCCAGCAAATTATGATAGGCAAGGTGTGAGTGATTTGCTTCTGTACTTCATTGTGGCTTTTTACTAGACACCAATTCATTAGAAGAAGTCTGAATGGAAATTCATCTGTTTGGATTCCAACTGGACCACCAAATTTTCTCCACACAATTCTTGCAGAGTTACCCATACTGAAAAGATGATCCACTATTTCATTGGTGTGAAAGGAACAGCAGACACCCCTTGTGACTGTGGGGCCTTGTTTCTGAGAGCTCTCCATAAACAAAATGACCATTTGAAGGGAACATTTTTATGCCAGGTCATTTTCTTAGAGAAGTTTGGTTTTTTCTTTTTCCTGATCAAATCCCAAGCAGATGCACAAGTAAATTGACCACCAGCATTAGGGGTCCAAATGGCTTCATCCTGTATGATGGTGTTGTGAGAGATGATGGTATGCATGATCTGAGGTATCATGTGAGGTGGTGCAATGCCATTAAGTTTCTGAAGGCTCTACTGACCCCCATCCCAAAAAATTGAGACTGCAATATTCCCAGCAACCTCCCTCAGTTCTAAAGCTTGCAAAAAGCCTAGAACCCAACCAGTTATCCTACCAAAAATTGCAATTCCCGGAGTGAAGCCACCATATAATGCTCTTTTCAGCTTCTTTCTTGTTGATTGTCAATCTTTTCCATGTTTATGATTGGCCTGTATCCCATTTGTTGGAGATGGGACTAGATCTCTAGAAATACTTATCTCTTAGAAAATTGCTCCATAAATATTGAGAAGTTCTAAAAAGCCACCATTGTTTGTACTCCATTGATTTGCAAATGTCTTTAATGGTTCTGAAGCCAAGGCCACCTTCAGTCAATGGATAGCATAGTTTATGCTAGGATGCCTAATGGTATTTCTTTTTGTTGTTATCCATTCCCCAGAAGAAATTAGCTGCAAGCTTCTCTATTTATTTTATGACTATTTTAGGAGGGGAAACAACTGACAATAAATGGATTGGCATTGATTGAAGGACATGTTTTACTAGAGTTGCCATTCCACCATGAGATAACATTATACCATGCCCATTTCTGGGTTAGGGTTTTCGGATTTGGGGACTTTGAACCTTCACGTTGAAAAGGGGAAGAAAATAGCAGGATTCGCTGATTTAGCTAGCAATAGGGATGACTCGTCGTTGATTTGAGACTTTACACAGATTTGTGAAAGGTTTTGGTTGATTCAGGTCTGTAAGAGTTTGAGAGAATAGAGAGAGAAAGGGGGAGGGGATGAATGGTCTCCAAAGAAATGATTAGGGTTTTGGGGTAATTGGGAGTTGGTCTCTAGATTAAACGGTGAGAGATAGAATCTGGATCGTTGGTCTTTCAGATCAACAGTCGTGATAATTTGGTTAACTAGGATTTTAGGGGGGAATTTTTGTGTCTGTTCGATGATGGAGTTTTAGGCGGTTGGGATTATATCTCTAGGGGCGGGTATTAAAATCAAAAGAAGAATCAGAGAATAAATGTGAGCCATCAATCAGATGGATCAACGGCTCGGATGCGTTGTGTTTCTTGTGTGAGTGGTGAGGGAGGGTGATGTGGCGTGATGTCATTTGTGCAAATAGGGTGGTTCGGATCGCCAACAGGGAAGAGAAGGGGATGTTTGTATTGGGTGCATTTTCGTTTGGGCTTGAGTATTTGGGCCAAAAATGATTTAAGGAATGGCCACTTTGCCTTTAGTTTGAGAATTGCAATTGTAGCCCTTTTTTAACCCCTTTTGAATTTAATTTAAATAAACTTAATAATTTTAAATAGATGCTGCAAAAATTATAATTACTATAGATTCTATTAATTGCTTTAATTAAATATTTACAAAACACTTTGTTTTTCCTAAATTGCAACACTAATTTCGAATTTCACATAATAACATAACAAACTAGAAATTATAGATCAAATTAATTATAGAACCGAGGTAATGTATATATAATAATTATTTTAATAATTTTAAAATAGTAAATATATTTATAATTATATAATTCTATGCGATTTAATTTTTTTTAAAACTAATACTTAATTAATTTGTAAAATAAGTATTTGTTACTACAAAATTCTTTAAAAATATTTATTGTAAATTATTAAGTAAAAATAAATTAAAATAGAGGTCAAAATTGGTTGTTAACAGGTGGTACCGAACGAAACAATCCACAAACGACTGCAGTTCCTGCTTCGCTCAGTTGTCGATGAGGATGTGGATATTTGGCAGAGGTAAATCATCCTTTGAACTAGCTTTGTCGAGATCTCGGTATTCCACGAATATCCTGATCTTTCCGTCATTCTTGCGTACTGGGACGATATTTGCCAACCAGTTGGGATAATTGGTGACACTTACCACATTCGCCTCTATTTGCTTGGTCACTTCCTCCTTTATCTTCAAACTTAAATCGGGTTTGAATTTTCTAGGTTTCTACTTGACTGGCGATCTATTAGGATCAGTGGGCAGTCTATGTGAGACAATTTCAGTACTTAATCCTGGCATGTCATCGTATGACCATGCGAACACATCAATGTATTGTCAGAGGAGCTCAACCAATTTTTGCTTCTACTTGGATTTTAGATGAATGTTAATTCTGGTTTTCTTAATGTCTTCTTCACTTCCAAGGTTGACCACATCAGTATTCTCAGCTTCTCATTCCTCCCCACTCCGACTAACTTGTCACAATATGACCTCAAATGCGCACGGGGATCACCCGTCCTATCGAAGATATCAAACTTTGGAGGCTTATACCCTGGTGGCGTATCCACATCCGGATGGATACACAGATCCTCGTAGTCCAAACTTTCACTTTTTCAGGAAACTTGAAGGTTCTTCATTTGTTTTCTCAAGATTTGTTGTTGCTCGGATATTCACACCTCTTCCTTACACCTGTCTTCCCTCTCTATCTCGACATATAGGTCAATATCATAAGGCACCCAGACCGTGACAGGCATTGTAAAGGTAGGTTCAGAAATGGCATATACAGGGTAAACATATTGCTCATGAGCGGTGCTATGTACCACATGTATGTGATGGTTTAGGTGAGTGGTTAAAGTAACTCTGTCACGATGAGGGGTGTGAGTTGCATTGGTGGTGATATGCGGGTTTTGTGGTGTCTGAACGTACTGTGGTATGTAGGGAGAATGGATAGGGTTATTTTGGTGGGCTTGCAAGGCTACTTGAGGTAAGACTTGAGCGGTAGGGGACTAAAGTTGGGGTGTTGTTGTTTTGGCGTGATGTGCAAAGAAAGTGGTCAGGAATTGAATCTAAAGAAGGAAAATGAGGTGATTGAGGACACTTTGTCATAGACATATGTGCTAGTTCCCTTATATGTTGTACTTCTTCCCTTAGGGACTCCAATTCCTAGGCCATCCTGGCCACATGTTCATCATTCCTGGTGTAGCCCTTCTCCCTTGATCGCCCCAAGCTGTTGGCTATGACTAGAGCATGTTCAGTCGGGTTTTCTATAGCTGACATCTTTCCCTTTGATATTAGATTGTACGATAGTTGTGCAAGTTTCGGGTCGACACAAACCAACTTTCTTTTCTTTTGGGGGTAATAATAAAGTAAAAGAAAAATAAGAAGAAAGAAAAGAAAAAGAAACAAGAGGCAGTTTCTTCATATACAAGCAGGAAATCACAAAGAGCAATTAATTCATGCATTAAGGCTAGCACGTTTTCCTAGAATTCATAGGGACTTCTCATTGTCGGAGTAGGCCTAAGTCGTAGATGTTTGACAAACATTTAGACTTGACACATTTATATCTGAAGGAAGTTTGTTTTCATTGATAATATGGACTGAGATAAGTGGGAACAAAGATTACATCGCTGTTTCATAGAACTGCATGGGCTTGGACTACTTGCCCTTCGGAAAGTAAAAGAAAACTGGGGATAGGGTACAAAGTGGGAAAGAAGGGGAAATCAACCAACTTCTAGAAACCATCGCCGTAGTCATTTCCTATCTCTTTTTCTTCTTCTGGTTTTTCTTCCAGGTCTTCTTCAAACTCCTCCTTGTCATTGTTGAACTCCGACCCCTAATCTGGATCTTCTTCTTGCTCTGTACTAGACTCTATTTGGATGTAGTCCACTACCCGTTCATTATCTTCAACAGGTGGCAACATGTGATCGATGCATCCTGGGACCACTTGACGGTGCATTAAAGTAGTCACAAGGTAATGTGATAGAATCTAATGGAAAATTTGTAAAGCAGCCATTACGTCCTTTATCTAGGCTTACCCTATCTGCTTGGCTAGGCCAACTTGTCTTTCTTGTCGATCCATACATAATACTTAGGAGTGCACCACGAGTATTGACTCATTGGCATTGTGACCAGGTCGTTCCACTCTTCTTGGGGCCTTATTATCCTAGGGATCGGAATCTCTACATTGTACTCATCCTCGTATAGCTCTGCCCTTGTCCATAGAGGCACATCCTGGATCATCCTAAACTATCTAAGAACCCGCAGGGGTGAGTACGGTTGAATGCCCTTAAGTCTGATCAGCTCAATAAAGTATTTCTGAGAAGTTCTTAAGATTGCTCTTTCACCTAACCATGATAGCTTCCAGTTGACCCATTCTCCACATAGATTGGTCAGCATTTCTCTCCGCTCTTCATACCTTCATGCACATGAAGACAAAGCCCTCAGCATCTCAGCTTGCACTATCAGCATCAAAATAGCTTGAAGGTTGCCACGGAAGGTCGCCAAAACTATGAGCAATAAGTTGATAATGATCTGTTCCCTTCTCTGCGGGAAGACCAATAATCCCAACAATGCTAATGAGAAGGTGATAGTCCTAAGACTCTCCCACGTTGCTTGGTCACACTGAAACTCTCCTGAATACCACTCATAGCTTTTGCAATGCCCAAATCTATTGAACAGTTGGTCGAGGCTCACCTGTTCGTCCTCAATATTTCTCAGACTCCGACTATTGGCCAGGCTGAAAGCATGCAAGAACCTATAACCGGGCATAGTAACCGGTAGTATTGGCTTCCATTCATTAAATGGCAGCTCCGTGAAACTAGTAACTTCTTCCAATGTCGGTACAAACTCACAGTCGCCGAACTTTGTCACTACCCGGTACTCCACCTTCGGGACCATGATGGAGCCTAACATTTCACTTGCTAGGCAAGCCAATGTTAGAACAATTTATCCATTTTAAACAATTCAAATTTAACAATAAGCAAGAAACTGAAATAACTGACATAATCTAAAATATAGTGCAAAAAATCATAATGACTGAAATATCTATACAACCCTGGACCCGGTGTCACAAGTACTCGATCTACTAGAATAGTACATATTCAGGTCTGAATAAAACATAAAGTTGTCTTAGGGAAATACACGCCGAGTAGATGTACCCCAATTCTCTTTACTGCCAACCCGAGCACGCTAATGGCCGCCGCTGGGACCGATTCCAAAATCTGCACAAGAGGTGCAGAGAGTAGAATGAGCACAACCCACCCCATGTACTCTGTAAGTTTCGAGCCTACCCTTTACGATGTAGTGACGAGGCTATGGCGTGTCACTTACACTATAACATGTATGCAGTATAAAATAAAGATAGAAAAGGAAAATACAGAACGAAATAAGGCAGTTAACTGAAGATAATAGCTAAATCCTTGAAGAAAACCTGTAATGATTAGAATTACCAATCCTTAGAGTTTCATATGAAAAATACCGAAAACCAACACCCCACAAGGAAATAGGAACAAGTACCCCGATCCCACCGTACTATACAATTGTAACGACCCGACTGGTCGTTTTGAATACCAGCGCTCCGTTCAGCAGTCGAAGGCCATGAACAACTTCATTTCGGGTATTATGACTTGTCTGCATGGTCGGAACTTAAATTCAGAAAGATCGGAGTTAAAATTAAGTGAAAATTCTCATTTCAGAAGCTTAAAGTTGAAAGAATGAACTAGGATTGGAATTTTGAGTAAACGACCTCGAAATTAGGATCTAAAGGTTCCAGTAGGTTCGTATGATAATTTTGGACTTGGGTGTATGCCCGGATTGGGATTTGGATAACCCGGGAGCGTTTTGGCGCCTATTGTGGAAGTTAGCATTTTTGAAGAAATTTCATAAGTTTGGTTTGAAGTGCATTTTGGTGTTATCAATGTCCTTTTGAAATTCTAAGACTGGGAGTAGCTCCTTATGGTGATTCTGGAGTGGGGAGCGCAATCGAAAGTGAATTCGGAGGTCCGTAGGTCATTTTGAAGCCATTTGGCTGAAGATAGAAATTTGAAGGTTTTTTAGAAGTTTGACCGGAGGTTGACTTTTTGATATCGGGGTCGGAATCCAATTCTGGAAGTTTGAGTAGGTCCGTAATGTCAAATATGATTTGTGTGCAAAATTTGAGGTCAATCGGACGTGATTTGATGGGCTTAAACATTGGAAATAGAAATTTGAAGTTTTAAAGTTCATAAAGCTTGGATTGGGGTGTAATTCATGAATTTAGCATTGTTCGATGTGATTTGAAGCCTCGAGCAAGTCCATAATGTGTTTTGGGATTGGTTGGTATAATTGGTTGGGGTCCCGGGGGCCTCGGGTGAATTCCGGGTGGTTAACGGATCAAAAATGGGATTTTTGGAAATAACTAAGCAGCTGGTATCTGGTATTTCTGCTTCTGCGGAGATGGGACCGCAGAAGTGGCCCCGCAAAAGTGGACAAGTGTAAGGGCAGCTAGGACCGCAGAAGCGGCCCTTGATCCACTAATGCGGAGACGCGGAAGCAGAAAGGGAGACGCAGAAGCGATAGATATGATTTTGGGGAGGACCGCAGATGCGGTCAAGGCTCCGCAGAAGCGGAACCGCATCTGCGGTGGAAATATCGCAGAAGCAAAATTGAGCTAGGCCAGGGAAACTGCAGAAGCGGCCTAATTTACGCAAAAGCGGAGCTGCATAAGTAGCTATAATTCCGCAGAAGCGGAAAAACCTGGAGGCAGACTGTCATTTTAAAGTCGAGGATTGGCCATTTCTATCATTTTTCTTCATGGCATTTGGCGACTTTTGGAGGGTTCAAGAGAGGGTCTTCATCAACCATGCTAAGGTAAGTTTTTCCCACCCATTATGAGCTAGATATATCAATTATAAACAGATTTAAGCATGGAAATTAGAGTAAAAATTGGGGTTTTGGTTGAAGACCCAGAAAATTATATTCTTGGAATTTAGCCACGAATTTGAGCATGGAATTAGGAGTAGATCATTTATTTGAGTCCATAAGGTCATGGGTAAACTTTATCTTCGAAAAATTTCGGATTCCGGGCATGCGGGCCCAAGGGCATTTTGGTCATTTCACTAAATGAAGTTGGGAAATTGTATAATTCGAACTGTTAGCAAGTATTTGAGTATATTCTCATTAGTTTTCCATTATTTGGCTAGTTTTGAGCTCTGCGCGTTGGTTCAAGTCTTCGGAGGAATGTAGATTGCCGGTTGCGGATCTTCGGAGCGAGGTGAGTCTCCTTTCTAATCTTGTAAGGGGGAATTTACCCCATAGGTGAAGTAAATGATTATGTGCTCCTATTTGTGTGGGGCTACGTACGCACGAGGTGACGAGAGTCCGTGCGTAGCTACTATCATGCTATTGTCCGGGTAGTCTAGGACCCAAAGAGCATGTCATACATGGATTATAGTGAACCCATTTATGGTTTGAACTGCCTAAATCACATTAAATTAGTAAATGAATTTCAAAGGGATTAAGCTTCATTTATTAAAATTGTTAAAGGAGAATTGGTTTTATTTGAATAAATATTCCCCGATAAGTTCTTATATGACTGATTGAGCATGTACTTTATGTGTGCCTGCGCCGCATGGATGATTAGTGAGCAGGATATGTATTTAATTATGGAACGGGCCGAACGCCTCGGTGATAATAGATGCATCTATGGTTCGTGCCGCTTGACCCTCGGCAGTGCACAATTTACATTCTATTAGAGCGGGCCGTCAACCACGGCATGAATTGCGCATGTCTATCTGTTACTTGGAAATTTTTAAATGTGGAATTGGCCCTATGTGGCTTGATATAAACTGAAAAGATAATAAAGAATAGACTTTGGAATCCCGTGAGTTATTGTTGAAGGTGTCTGCCTGTTTATGTGGCTTCACGGTTAGGACTTCTATATACGTCAATGATTATTCACACACTTATAGAATATTGATAATGGACTTCTAGTGAGTGTCGAAGTCAGCCATCTCGTCTCTACCCCTTCGAGATTAGGCGGGATACTCACTGAGTACACGTTGATTACGTACTCATACTACACTTCTGTGCATTTTTGTTGCACAGGTATATACATACCTCCAGCAGCCTATTGGGCGTGGCAGCATGGATGACACTAGGACTAGGTGAGCTGCATCATTCGAGGCGACCGCAGCTAGGGTAGTCCTTTCCAGTGTACTGTATTTACTTTTAGTCCATTATATTCCGGACGGATATTGCATTTTATTTCTCTTATCAGTAGTTGCTCATGTACTTGTGACACCAGGTTTCTGGGATGGTTTTCAACGGATTTGTACTAGTTGTTATTATTTAAAATTAGAATTCAAATAGTGAACTTTTATTTATAAAAATGGAAGGAAAAATCGTAGGTTTTCAAAAGTATTAAAAGAGGAATTTATTGATGAGTTAGTTGGCTGGCCTGACAGAGGTGTCCGGCGCTACCACGACCCTTATTGCATTTTCGGTCGTGACAATATGGTATCAGAGCACTAGGTTCCCGTCGGTCTCACGAGTCATGAGCAAGTCTAGTAGAGTCTCGTGGATCGGTACAGAGACGTTTGTACTTATCCTCGGGAGGCTACGGGATTGTTAGGAGTACTTCCCTTCTTGATTTCCTTATCGTGCGATTCTATTCCTTTGAGGCTTATGCCTTTGATTCCTTCCTACTCAATCTTACGCGATGCGAGCGCTTGCTAGAAATCGAGAATTTGAAGAATGGAAATGGCACTACAAATGTGGTGCGGGATAATTTTCCCGGTATAGTTAATTGGACTATTATAGTCGCTTTATGGAAGGGTATTCTATTGTTCAACTCAGTAACAGAACTTCTAAGAGCCTTGAGGCTAGGCACAGGTTGCCATGATGCTCATGAGCGATTTTCCGCAGTGCTATTGTGATGGTAGGATGTTTGTCCATGTGTCGGGGTAGTGGATGAATTGAAGGGAGGCTTACTCAGCGTGTAATCAAGGGATTTAGTATTTTATTTCCTGCAGGGGAAAGGGCAGTCGGATTAAGAATGGTCAGATGTGGGCTAGTGAAAGTAATGAGGCTTGGCATTTGCAAGCGTGGTGCTTTTCTTCTATGATGGGGTGTCGTGATCTTATTGGGACGTACCAAGTTCGCCGATGTTATAATCTGCTACAATTCGCCTTATGGCGGAATATTGTGAAATATTATTGAAGAGGCAACTATCAGATATCGCAAAATACGGTGGTTCCGGACTAAATCAGTACTACAAATGTTGATGGCTCGATAAAGATGACCTTTGGAAAGGTTTAAAGTTAGCAGCAATGGTGGATTTAAGTGCCACGAAGATAGGCTTTATTTAAGGCAACAATTGAGTATTAAATTATGAGGAAGAACATGTGGGAAGTGCCAGGTGGTGTTCAAATTTCTAAAACGCCAAGTATGAGAAGCAAGGTCGAGTGACCGATTAAGGAAATGAGTTCCGCCAAAGTAGGAGAGTGGAGAGGGTTGCATATGGGCTTGGTAGTAGGAAGACCACGCGCCTTAAAGAGAGTTCGGATCGAATTGGGGATTTTAATGATTGGTGATTGAAGCATGCGGGTATAATGTGAAGTATGGGCTATTATGCGGTAGAAGATTGATATGGCGGAAAGGGGCTGCTTGAAATGGAGGAGGGTGCAACATAACCCTGGAATTGGAAGGATGTTGCCGCACATTCAACTGATGTCCGCGAGGAGCANGAGCGGGTGGCTCTCAATAATGGTTCTAGTGAATTCAGAAGTTAAAGTGTGGTGCCCAATGATTTCGAGCCTATGACTACCGTTAAGAATCAAGCTTTGTCGTGGCTTATGAGAAGGTGCCTAGAATGTTCTATGAAATTTTGACTTGTGGTGTAGCATCTGAAGGATACGAAATAGTCCGTAAGGGTTGAGACAACATGGTCTCGCGATTCGAGGTCACTCGGGATGAGTGTAGATGGAGTATGTTATGTGAATAAGAGAGTTAGTATCAAAGCACTCAAGGATAAATTGGAAGAAAAAGGATTGATTAGCCACAATCAACTTTGTGCATATTGGGATTTGAGATCAGTTCATTCAGCGTGATCAAGTTGCGTGTATGATTTGCGGCGGTACGAGTGAGGGTTGCCGGTCGCTGTAGTGGGCGTTATTCAGAAGCCTACTATTGTTATGGCTTGTTTGTGGGAAACAGATTCCCGAAAGGGTTATGGTGGCTTGGACCACTACCTGCAGATTTGCATATTCTACGGTTATGGGAAATTTACCTATGCGTTGCTATGGTTCCCCTGAAGTGAGTAAAGTGCAAAGCTCTTATATGATAAAGTGTAAAATAT
>MU784914.1:70564-100962 GCA_026770625.1 Nicotiana glauca | reverse complement strand
ATTGATATGGCGGAAAGGGGCTGCTTGAAATGGAGGAGGGTGCAACATAACCCTGGAATTGGAAGGATGTTGCCGCACATTCAACTGATGTCCGCGAGGAGCAAATGGACTTGTGCAACTGGAAGGTGAGCTCGGACTCAGGATGGGCTATTGGTGTCATAGTGAATGTACCCCATGCACCAGCGTGGGAAGATGTCGGGAGGTGATTCCCCTAGGTGGGTACCCCGTGAGCAGATTAGCGGTCGCGTGGTTGGCGAAGCTTCTTTAAGGAAATATATTGGTTGTTCAACAAAGAGATCGGTCTNGAAGTGAGTAAAGTGCAAAGCTCTTATATGATAAAGTGTAAAATATCAACGGTTTCGGGGTTATGATGAAAATAGTGTTATCTTATGTTGGCACATTGGGTGCAGTGAGTAGCATGGAGATTCGAAGTAAAGATCAATGTTGCAGCTTGTGTTGACAAGGATGTCACGGGCTCGGGTGAGAAAGGGAAGGGATGAATGGTTAAAATAAATTGGGGTTGTTTTCAGCGTCACCTGAGGTTGGTGTTTTGTAACGAGGACTTGTATCATGGTTAATGATTCTTGATCGCTTATCAGCGTTAGTGCGGTTGGTAGGTTGGAGGTAAGACCCAGTTAATTGTTATGGTAGATTGCGGGAGTGTGTTCCACAGGAAGATTGCACAAATGTGGCACGACGCCACTTGATTGATTAAAGATATAAACCAAGTATGAAGAATTGTGATGATATCGTTAAATCGAGAATGGATGCCTAGAAGACACTCGAATTCTGAGTTGTGGATTGTACTCCGGTTATGATGGTTGTTCTTATATGCTACGAGGCAAAAGGGAGTTACTATGGACCTTTGAAAGGTTATTAGCCAAGTAGGTGCAATCAAAATTCGGGTTGAGATCAATAGATTGAATTATATATGTGAACAGGGCTTTATATCAGTCCAGTTGTGTAAGTTTTAACGAGCATTCCTCATGAAGGGACAGTCGGGGTGTTATTTTGTCATCAGCTATTCCAGATAATGTTGTAATGCGCCGTATGAGTTGTGAGACTGCTTGGTAAATTTTTATGTGTTGAGGTTTCGCGTGGCGATGATGTTATATGAGCCAAATGGCTCTCGAGATTCAGATTGTATATCGCACCTCAGTTGTGCTTGAGTTTTGTAGCCTATAGCGCTATATGTTTCCTCAGAGATGGTGTTATGCACTTAGCGTGCTTGCGATCGAAATTCGATGTTTGTTGTAATGAGCAAATTAGCTCGATGTGTATCTCCTTATGTGAGTTCTACGTGTGGATCAGGTGGCACGCCGCCATGGTTATATTGTGAGTATCAGGTGGCACACCACCATGGTTATATTGTGAGGATCGGGTGGCACGCCGCCATGGTTATATTGTGAGGATCGGATGGCACGCCGCCATGGTTATATTGTGAGGATCGGATGGCACGCCGCCATGGTTATGCTGTGTGGATCGGATTGCACGCCGCAACACTGTGACGACGAGTGTAGTTTTTCCAATTTTATATGTCCTGCTTCCTATTTTCTAAGGAAAGTCCGTATTAGTGGGGTTAGTTAAATCCTTCCAGAGTTCGATTTCCTGTTGGTGTTGTGTTCGGATTGGTGGCCTATTGGCACATTGTGCGTCATATGAGATTGTGATCGCATTCAGAGTGGCTTATTGCCTGAGCAGTTCGTACTGGGTGAGACGAGGTTATTGGACTTAGGACCAATGCAATTGGATTATGTGAAGTGAATTAAGGAGCTAAGACCATTAGACTGTTCAGAAGGAGGCAATGACTCATGTCAGGGGATAGGCCCAATGAATTGTTGATTCAACAGTTGGTTATGAATTTTGGCATCCTCTCTTCTGCTGTGTCAGTGTTGTAAGGGTTTGAGCAAGACCCATGTAGGTCAGGAGGTGCAACCGGAGCATCGGATTCGTTGAATTTCGATTAATTCAAACAGAAATGTTATTGTGGTCCTATGGGTAAAATGATGCAAAGTGTGAATTCAACAGAGTTATGCAGTCATGTTTGAGTACAGCGTACAGTGACTGATACGGTGATCTTATGTTGGAAATAGTCCTGGCATAGACTTTCGGATGTTGGAATTGGGCTCTAAGGCTTATTTGTGTGAATAAAAGGGAATATCTTCAGAATTTATCGAGCCAATGTGCTCAACTAAGTTGTGATAGCACGGGAAGGTGCACGAGGTCCTAAGCAGTGATTTCAGGCTACTTCAGTATAGTTCTCAGCACGTTCGAGGACGAACGTGTGTTTAAGTGGGAGAGAAAATAACGACCCGATCGGTCGTTTTGAATTCCAGCGCTCCGTTCAGCATCGGAGGCCATGAACAGCTTCATTTCGGGTATTATGAGTTGCCTGCATGGTCGGAACTTAAATTCAAAAAGATCGGAGTTAAAATTAAGTAAAAATTCTCATTTCAGAAGCTTAAAGTTGAAAGAATGAACTAGGATTGGAATTTTGAGTAAACGACCTCGGAATCAAGATCTGAAAGTTCCAACAGGTTCGTATGATGATTTCGGACTTGGGCGTATGCCCGAATTGGGTTTTGGATAACCCGGGAGCGTTTTGGCGCCTATTGTGGAAGTTAGCATTTTCGAAGAAATTTCATAAGTTTGGTTTGAAGTGAATTTCGGTGTTATCAATGTCTGTTTGGAATTCCGAGACTGGGAGTTGCTCCGTATGGTGATTCTGGAGTTGGGAGCGCGATCGGAAGTGAATTCGGAGGTCCGTAGGTCATTTGAAGCCATTTGGCTGAAGATAAAAATTTGAAGGTTTTTTAGAAGTTTGACCGGAGGTTGACTTTTTGATATCGGGGTCGGAATCCAATTCCGGAAGTTTGAGTAGGTCCGTAATGTCAAATATGATTTGTGTGCAAAATTTGAGGTCAATCGGACGTGATTTGATGGGTTTAAACATCGGAAATAGAAATTTGAAGTTTTAAAGTTCATAAAGCATGAATTGGGGTGTAATTCATGAATTTAGCGTTGTTCGATATGATTTGAAGCCTTGAGCAAGTCAATAATGTGTTTTGGGATTCGTT
Source organism: Nicotiana glauca (assembly GCA_026770625.1). Classification (NCBI taxonomy): domain Eukaryota; kingdom Viridiplantae; phylum Streptophyta; class Magnoliopsida; order Solanales; family Solanaceae; genus Nicotiana; species Nicotiana glauca. The sequence goes on along the minus strand of MU784914.1, from coordinate 97,885 downwards.
GGTATGATTGGCTGGGGTGCCGGGGGCCTCTGGTGAATTCTGGGTGGTTAACGGATCAAAAATGGGATTTTTGGAGATATTTAAGCAGTTGGTATCTGGTATTTCTGCTTCTGTGGAGATGAGACCACAGAAGCGGCCCCGCAGAAGCGGAGGAGAAGCTGCATAAGCGGACAAGCGTGAGGGCAGCCAGGACCGCAGAAGCGGCCCTTGATCCGTTGATTCGGAGCCATAGAAGCGGAAAGGGAGACGCAGAAGCGAGAGATAGGATTTTGGGGAGGATCGCAGATGCGGTCAAGGCTCCGCAGAAGCGGAACCGCATCTACGGTGGAAAGATCGCAGAAGTGAAATTGGGCTAGGCCAGGGAAGACGCAGAAGCGGCCTAATTTATGCAAACATTTTAAAGTCGAGGATTGGCCATTTCTATCATTTTTCTTCATGGCATTTGGCAATTTTTAGAGGGTTCAAGAGAGGGTCTTCATAAACCATGCTAAGATAAGTTTTTCCCACCCATTATGAGCTAGATATATCAATTATATACGGATTTAAGCATGGAAATTAGAGTAAAAATTGGGTATTGGTTAAAGACCCAGAAAATTATATTCTTGGAATATAGCCACGAATTTGAGCGTGGAATTAGGAGTAGATCATATATTTGAGTCCATAAGTTCATGGGTAAACTTTACCTTCGAAAAATTTCGGATTCCGGGCATGTGGGCCCGAGGGAATTTTGGTTATTTCACCAAACAAAGTTGTGAAATTGTATAATTCGAATTGTTAGCAAGTATTTGAGTATATTCTCATTAGGTTGCCGTTATTTGGCTAATTTTGGAGCTCTGCGCGTTGGTTCAAGTCTTCGGAGGAACGTAGATTGCCGGTTGCGGATCTTCGGAGCAAGGTGAGTCTCCTTTCTAATCTTGTGAGGGGGAATTTACCCTATAGGTAAAGTAAATGATTATGTGCTCCTATTTGTGGGGGGCTACATACGCACGATGTGACGAGAGTCCGTGCGTAGCTACTATCATGCTATTGTCTGAGTAGTCTAGGACCCAAAGAGCATGTCATAAATGGATTATAGTGAACCCATTTAAGGTTTGAACTACCTAAATCACATTAATTAGAAAATTAATTTCAAAGGGATTAAGCTTCATTTCTTAAAATTGTTAAAGGAGAATTGGTTTTATTTGAATAAATATTCCCCGATAAGTTCTTATGTGACTGATTGAGCATGTACTTTATGTGTGCCTACGTCGCATAGATGATTAGTGAACAGGATATGTATTTAATTATGGAATGGGCCGAACGCCTCGGTGATAATAGATGCATCTATGGTTCATTCCGCTCGACCCTCGGCAGTGCACAATTTACATTCTGTTGGAGCGGGCCGTCGACCTCGGCATGAATTGTGCATGTCTATCTGTTACTTGGAAATTTGTAAATGTGGAATTGGCCCTATGTGGCTTGATATAAACTGAAAAGATAATAAAGAATAGACTTTGGAAGCCCGTAAGTAATTGTTGAAGGTGTCTACCTGTTTATGTGGCTTCACGGTTAGGACTTCTATATACGTCAATGATTATTTACACACTTATAGAATATTGATAATGGACTTCTAGTGAGTGTCGAAGTCGGCCATCTCGTCTCTACCCCTTCGGGATTAGGCGGGATACTCACTGAGTACACGTTGATTACGTACTCATACTACACTTCTGTGCATTTTTGTTGCACAGGTATATACATACCTCCAGCAGCCTATTGGGCGTGGCAGCATGGATGACGCTGGGACTAGGTGAGCTGCATCATTCGAGGCGACTGCAGCTAGGGTAGTCCTTTCCAGTGTACTGTATTTACTTTTCGTCCATTATATTCCGGACGGATATTGCATTTTATTTCTCTTATCAGTAGTTGCTCATGTACTTGTGACAACGGGTTTCTAGGATGGTTTTCAACGGATTTGTACTAGTTGTTATTATTTAAAATTTGAATTCAAATAGTGAACTTTTATTTATAAAAATGGAAGGAAAAACCGTATATTTTCAAAAGTATTAAAAGAGGAATTTAATGATGAGTTAGTTGGCTGGCTTGACAGAGGTGTCTGGCGCCACCACGACCCTTAGTGAATTTTGGGTCATGACAACAATCCTCCCTTATTCCACTGTAATAATATCAATAATCATAAATAAATATATATTGCGGCGCGCAACCCGATCCCACCATATAACAAAGCCAGTATCTTAGTTCACCCTTATTTCACCGTATCAGTCCACCCTTATTTCACCTATTGCGGCGTGCAACCCGGTCCAACCATATCACTACCAATTCACCCTTATTCCACCATCTAAATCCAACATTATTTCACATGTTATGGTGTACAACCTAATCCCACCATATCAGTATCAATTTTTAGTGAGCTCAAACAAATGAATAACTCAAATCACAAGAACCTCCCGATTGATGAATATGAAGCCGAATCAGAATAGAACCTCGTATCAACCTGGAAATTCACATATGTAATGTTACACGACAAGAAAAGTAGAGTAAATAACAACTAAATGGTGCGAGTAAGTCAATTAAGGTAAATAGCAGTGAGTCATGAAAATATGGAAAGGTCTAGCATCTTTAACATGAGAAACAATGATTAACAAGTAGCAAATGAAACATGAGAGGCAATTAAGCACATAATAGTTAAGGCATAAGAGGAAATAACTATGGAAAAGCAGAGAATCAGCGAAATAAGTAATTAGTGGTGTATAAGCACTCGTCACCTCACATATACAGCGCAACATGTGAATCTCATATAGCACATAGTCCGAGGGTTCCTAATTTCCTAAAATCAAGGTTAAACTCAATACTTACCTCGCTCCAAAATCCACTAAAAGCTCAACCACGGCCTTGCCTTTCAAACAATACTCCTAACCAATCAAATCTAGTAGTTTAACAACCAAAAGATTCAAAATAAATCTTAGGAACTACTCACGAGAATGAAAGAGGTTCAATTTAGGTCATTATTGAAAAAGTCAACAAAAGTCAACTCCCGGGCTCGCATGGTCTAAATCCAAAATTTGGACCAAAACCCAATTACCCATTCACTCCCGAGCCTTGATATGTAATTTGTTTTGAATACGACCTCAATTTGAGGTCTAAATTGCAATCTCACAAAAATCCTTAATTCTACCCAAATCCTCAATTTCTACCATGAAAATCATAGATTTTAGGTTGAAATCTTATGAAATGTAATGGGAAATTTAAAGAAAGTAGCTAAGAATCGCATACCAATGAATTGGGAAAGAAGAGCTCTAGGAAAAATCGCCTCTAGGGTTTCTAGGTTTGAAAATTTAAAGAATGAGAAAAATCTCGTCTAACTCAACTTAGTCCAGGCGCAGATGTCGCAACTGCGAACCTCGCAAATGCAAAAAATCCTTCACAAATGCAAAGTTCTCTCACCTCTGATACCATCACAATTGAGATGGTTTGATCGCATTTGCGAACTTGAACTCCTCGCAATTGAGATCATTTTTATCGCAAATGCGAACAGTGCTTCCCCCAGCCCACTTCGCAATTGCAAAAAAAATTATTGGCAATTGCGAACCATGGTGCCCAGCTACTTTTCACAAATGTGAGGAAATAGGTTGAAAATGCAAACCTGACAAGAAGTCTTCCCTATCTCAAATGCAAAGCCAGATCTCGCAATTGTGAGGTCTGAGGCCCACACCAGAAATAGTAGAACACCAGCTATGATCCTAAGTCCAAAAAAATTTTGTAGTCTATCTGAAACTCACCCGGGCCCTCGGGGCTCCTAATCGAACATGAACACAAGTCCAAAACATCATAAGAACTCTCTCGTGTAATCAAAAAATCAAAATAACACCTAGAACTACGACTCAGACACCAAATCAAATGAAACTTTCTCAAGAACTTCTATTTCAACAACCGGACATCCAAATCACGTCAAACCAATTCTGTATTTCACCAAACTTTATAGACAAGTCATAAATATAGTAATGATCATATACCAAGCTCCGAAACCCAAAATTTGGGTTCGTAGCAATAAAGTCAAACATTGGTCAAATCTTCAAACTATTTAAACCTTTAAAGTCAAATTTCGACAAAAAGCAACATCTCGAGCTAGAGACCTCTGAACTTGATTATGGGCATACGCCCAAGTCCGAAATCATGATACAGATCCATCGGGACAGTCAATGCACGGGTTCGGGTCCGTTTGCTCAAAACAATATCTGAACTCAACTCAAATGGATTTTTAAGGCATAATCGCACATTTTATCAATTTTTAACAAAAAAGCCTTTCGAAAAAAGGCACGGATTGTGCACGCAAATCGAGGAATGCTAAAATGGGATATTTGAGATTTTGAAACATGGAATTAAGGTTTAAAACTCTAGATGACCTATTGGGTCATCACATTCTCCACCTTTAAAATGACCGTTCGTCCTCCAATGGACATAGAAAAGTACTTGGACTGGTGAAAAAGTATGGATATCTACTCCGCATGTCTGACTTAGACTCCAAAGTTGCTGCCGCGACTGGTTGACCTCTCCACTGCACTTAAACTGAAGGATAACTCTTTGACCTAAATTGTCAAACCTTCCGAGGTAGAATAGCCATTGGCTCCTCCTCATAAGTCAAATCCTTGTCCAACTGGACTGAGTTGAAATCTAACACATGGGACGGATCACCGTGATACTCTCGGAGCATAGACACATGGAACAACGGAGATAATAAACTAGGTGGCAATGCGAACCTGTAACCAGCTCACCCATTCTCTCATGAATATCAAAGGGTCTGATATACCTAGGGCTCAACTTGCCCTTGTTTTCGAACCTTATCACACCCTTCATGGGTGAAACCTGGAGCAACACCCTCTCCAACCATGAATGCAACATCACGAACTCTATGGTCGGCATAACTCTTCTGCCTGGAATGAGCTGTGCAAAGTCGATCCTGAATAATCTTGAACTTATCTAAGGGATCCTATACCAAATCTGTACCCAAAAACCGAGCATCCCTCGACTCGAACCATCCAACTGGAGATCGACACTGCCTCCCGTATAATGCCTCATAGTGAGCTATCTGAATGCTAGAATGGTATCTATTGTGTAGGCAAACTCTGAAGGTGGAAAGAACTTATCCCAAGAACCGTTGAAATCTATAACATAAGCGTAAAGCATATCATCCAATATCTAAATAGTGCGCTCGGACTGTCCGTCCATCTGAGGATGAAATGTTGTGCTCAACTCAACCTGCATGCCCAACTTATATTATACTGTCCTCCAAAAGTGCAAGGCGAACTGACCTCGATCAGAAATGGTAGACACGGGCACATCATGAAGATAGATGATCTCGCGGATGTAGATCTCAACCAAATGCTCTGAAGAATAGGTAGCTACCACAGGAATGAAATGCACTGACTTGGTCAACCTGTGCACAATAAACCATACCGCGTTGAACTTCCTCTATGTCCGTTGGAGTCCAACAACAAAATCCATAGTGATATGCTCCCACTTCCACTCAGGAATCTCCAACTTCTAAAGTAACCCACTAGGTCTCTAATGCCCATACTTTACTTGCTGACAATTTAGACACCGATCTACATACGCAACTATATCTTTTTTCATCGTTCTCCGCCAATAATGCTGCCGCAAGTCCTGTACATCTTGGCAGCACCCAGATGAATAGAATACTGGGAATTGTGGGCCTCCTCAAGAATCAACTCACGAATCCCATCTATATTAGGCACAGAAATACGACTATATATCCTCAAAACTCCATCATCTCCATCAGTAACCTACTTGGCACCATCATGCCATACTGTGTCCCCAAGTACAAGCAAATGGGTGTCATTATACTACCTCTCTCTGATATGCTCATACAAGGAAGATCGAGCGAATGTACAATCCAGGAAACGACTGAGCTCTAAAACACAAACTCATGAACTGATTGGCCAAAGCCTAAACATCTAATTCAAGTAGTCTCTCACCAACTGGAATAAACGTGAGGCTGACCATACTTGCTTCTTTCTACTCAAGGCATCGACCATCATATTGGCCTTCCCGAGATGATATAAGATGGTGATATCATAGTCTTTCAACAGCTCCAACTACTTCCTCTACCTCAGATTAAGATCCTTTTGTTTGAAAAAATACTGCAAGTTTTGATGATCCGCGAAAAACCGCGCACGACACACCGTAAAAATAATGCCACTGAATCTGCAGCACATAAATAATGGTTGCAAAATCTAAGTCATGAATAGGGTAATTCTTCTCATGAACCTCCAACTGCCTCGACGCATATACAATCATGTGACGACCCAATGGGTCATCACTTATTTCCTTACTCTTTCTGTGCTTTCGAGGCCTTGAAAACCACATTCAGAGTTGCCTCAATTTACGTGCATAGTCCGGGCGCGTAGCCAAAAAGCTTAAATACGAATTATGTGTGAAAAATGCTAAATTTTGATATTAATATGAATAAATTTGACTTCGGTCAACATTTTGGGTAAACTAATCCGGACCCGTAATTTGATGGTCCCGGAGGGTCCGTAGAAAAATATGGGACTCGGGCGTATGCCCGAAATCGAAATCTGAGGCCCCGAGTCCGAGAAATGAATTTTTAAAAGAAATTGTTTTTCTGAAATTGTTAAGAAAAATGGAAATGAAAATTGATTAGAACGTGTTGGTATCGGGCCCTATTTTGGTTCCGGCACCCGGTACAAGTTTTATATGTGTTTTAAGATATTTCTGTGAAGTTTGGTTGAAATCGGACGTCGTTTGACGTGTTTCGGACTTAAAACTCTAAAGTGAAAAGTTTATGAAGTTTGATGAAAAACTAGTGATTTTGAGGTTTGATTCATTGATTTTTTTGTTATTTTGGTGGTTTGATCGCACGGATAAGTTCGCAGGTAAGTTAGTGTATGTGTTTGGTTAGGAGCCCCGAGTGCTCGGGAGTGTTTCGGAGGTGTTCCGGGGTGGTTTTGAACTTAGAAAGATTGCAAAAAATAATCTTCAACTATTGCAGAAAAGTCTTCTTCGTGTTCACACCCCCCTTCTGCGTTCGCGATGCCTTAGATCTTCCTCATTCGCGTTCGCGTTCGTATAACTGTTCTCGCATCCGTGTAACTATTCTCGCGTTCGCGTAAGTCCACGACCCTCTTTTAGCTCGTTCATGTATGGCCTCATACGTTCGCGTAGGCCAAACTGTAGACCCTAGTATCTTTCCTCTTCGCGTTCGCACTACTCCACTCCCGAACGCGATGGTTGTCAGCCTCTACCCTTCGCGAACATGACCCTACAGTCGCGAACGCGTAGGGTAATTTTTGCCCAGCGATTTTTAAGTTCAGAAAACAGAACCATTTCGGGACCAACTTCAAATTTCATAACTTCTTCTTCTCCACACCTCTTGGGGTGACTTTTGAAGTGATTCTTCACCAAAACTCCGTGGGTTAGTAATCCTTTACTTGTTTCCTCTCATTTCCTTGAACATCTATTGAATTCCTAAGCCTAAAACATGTAATTTAGAGTAGAAATTGAGGAAAATGGGTAGAGTTAGGGTTTTCTATATTTTCTTGATTTAGACCTCGTTTTGGGGTCGAATTTGAAACCAAATTATATATTTAGGGTAGTGGGGGCCAGCCCCGTTGTTATGCTCTTCAGGCTAGGCCCGAGATTGAGGCTTCAGATGCATTCATTACAGGTACGGTTCTAGTTTGTGATCAAGATGCTTCGGTACTTTTTGATCCAGGGTCTACATATTCATATGTTTCATCTTATTTCGCACCATGCTTGGCCATGCCTAGTGATGCTTTGGGTATTCCTGTGTATGTGTCTGCACCGGTGGGTGACTCTATGGTGGTCGACCAAGTCCATCGTTTATGTGTTGTAGTGATTGGGGGTCTTGAGACCCGTGTAGACTTGTTACTCTTAGATATGGTTGACTTCGATATTATATTGGTTATGGATTGTCTATCACGCTATCATGCTATCTTGGACTTCCATGCCAAGACTGTGACCTTAGCGTTGCCCGATATGCCTCATCTAGAGTGGAGGGGCACTCTAGGTTATTCTACCCGCAGGGTCATTTAGTACGTGAAGGCTCGACGTATGGTCGAGAAGGGGTGTCTGGCCTATTTGGCCTATGTTCGTGATTCCAGTGCTGAGGTTCCTCCTATAGATTCTGTGCCTATTGTCTGGGAGTTTTTGGATGTTTTCCCTTCAGACCTTCCGGGTATGCCACCCGATAGGGACATTGATTTCTATATTGATTTGGCTCTGGGCACCCAGCCCATTTCTATCTCGCCATATCGTATGGCCCCGCCGGAGCTGAAGGAGTTGAAGGTCCAATTAAAGGATTTGCTAGAAAAGGGTTTTATCAGACCCAGTGTTTCGCCTTGGGGCGTGCCTGTATTATTTGTCAAGAAGAAGGACGGATCGATGAGGATGTGCATAGATTACCAGCAGTTGAACAAGGTAACGATTAAGAATAGGTATACACTGCCAAGGATTGATGATTTGTTTGACTAGCTTCAGGGTGTCAGGGTATTTTTCAAGATTGACTTGAGATCTGGCTACCATCAGTTGAGGATTAGGGCATCTGATGTCCCTAAGACAGCTTTCCGCACTTGATATGGGTATTATGAGTTCCTGGTCATGTCATTTGGGTTGACCAATGCCCCAACAGCATTCATGGAGTTGATGAACCGAGTGTTCAGGCCATATTTGGACATGTTTGTGATAGTCTATATTGATGATATTTTGGTGTACTCCCGCAGCCAGGAGGAGCACGAGCAGCACCTTAGAGTGGTTCTTCAAACTCTGAGGGATAGTTAGTTATATGCCAAGTTCTCCAAGTGTAAGTTTCGGCTAAGTTGAGTATCATTTTTAGGTCACGTTATATCGGCAGAGGGTATTCAGGTAGACCCGAAGAAGATTGAGGCAGTCAAGAACTGGCCTATACCAGCATCAGCTACAGAGATTCGAAGTTTCTTAGGGTTGGCAGGCTACTATCGACGGTTTATGGAGGGATTTTCATCTATTGCAGCCCCAATGACCAGATTGACCCAGAAGGGTGCCCTGTTCAGATGGTCGGATGAGTGTGAGGTGAGCTTTCAGAAGCTCAAGACAGCCCTGACTACGGCATCGGTGTTGGTTTTGCCCATAGGATTAGGGCCTTATACAGTCTATTGTGATGCTTCCTGTATTGGGCTTGGTGCAGTGTTGATGCAGGGTAGCAAGGTTATTGCCTATGCTTTGAGACAGTTAAAGATTCATGAGAAGAACTATCCAGTGCACGATTTAGAGTTGGCAGCTATTGTTCACGCCTTGAAGATTTGGAGGCACTATTTGTATGGCGTGGCATGTGAGGTGTTCACTGACCACAAGAGTCTTCGGTACTTGTTTAAGCAAAAGGAGTTGAATTTGAGGCAGAGGAGGTGGTTGGAGTTGTTGAAGGACTATGATGTTACCATTTTATATCATCCGGGGGAGGCCAATGTGGTGGCCGATGCTTTGATTAGGAAGTCAGTCAGTATGGGCAGTCTTGCTTATATTCCAGTCAGTCAGAGGCCGCTTGCTTTGGATGTTCAGGCCTAAGCCAGTCAGTTCGTGAGACTGGATATTTCTGAGCCTAGTCATATGTTGGCTTGCACGGTCACTCGTTCTTCGTATCTATGATCGGCAGTTTGATGATCCCTATTTGTATGTCCTTAGAGACACGGTGCAGCGTGGAGGTGCCCAGCAGGTTACCTTAGATGATGATGGAGTTTTGAGATTGCAGGGCCGAGTTTGTATGCTCAATGTGGATGGAGTTCAAGAGTTGATTTTAGAGGAGGTCCATAGTTCTCGGTACTCTACATCTGGGCGTCGCGAAGATATATCAGGACTTGCGGCAACATTATTGGTGGTGTAGAATGAAGAAGGATATTGTTGCATATGTTGCTCGGTGTTCAAATTGTTAGCAGGTTAAGTATGAGCACCAGAGGCCTGGTGGTTTATTTCAAAGGATTGAGTTTCCCGAATGGAAGTGGGAGAGGATCACTATGGACTTCATTACCGAACTTCCATTGACTCGGAAGAAGTTCGATGCAGTTTGGGTCATTGTGGGTAGGCTGACCAAGTCAGCACATTTCATTCATGTGGCAGTCTCCTATTTGTCCGATAGATTAGCTGAGATTTATATCCGGGAGGTTGTTCGCCTTCATGGTGTGCCGGCATCTATCGTTTCGGACCGGGGTACGCAGTTTAGCTCGCGCTTCTGGAGAGCAGTTCAGCGAGAGTTGGGCACACGGGTCGAGTTGAGCATAGACTTTCATCCCTAGACGGACGGTAACTCCGAGCAGATTATTCAGATTTTGGAGGATATGCTCTGAGCCTGTGTTACTGAGTTTCGAGGTTCGTGGGATCAGTTCTTTCCTTTAGCGGAGTTTGCCTACAACAACAGTTACCAGTCGAGCATCCAAATGGCTCCTTATGAGGCTTTATATGGTAGGCGGTGTCGGTCTCCGGTTGGATGGTTTGAGCCGAGAGAGGCTCGGTTGTTGGGTACATATTTGGTTCAGGAGGCCTTGGACAAGGTCAAGATAATTTAGGATAGGCTTCATTTAGCTCAGTCTAGGCAAAAGAGCTATGCAGATCGTATGGTTCGAGATGTAGCTTTCATGGTTTGTGAGCGGGTCTTGCTCTGAGTGTCTCCTATGAAAGGCGTGATGAGATTTGGGAAGAAGGGCAAGCTTAGCCCTAGGTTCATTGGGCCATTTGTGATCCTTGATCGAGTGGGAGAGGTGGCTTACAAACTTGCATTGCCGCCTAGCTTATCAGCCATGCACCCAGTTTTTCATGTATCCATGCTTCGGAGGTATCGCAGTGATCCAGCCCACGTGTTAGATTTCAGCACTGTCCAGTTGGACAAGGGTTTATCTTATGAGGAGGAGTTGGTAGCTATTCTAGACCGGCAGGTTCGTCAGTTGAGTTCCAAGAGTTTTCCCTCTATTCGTGTTCAGTGGAGAGGTCAGCCCCCTAAGGCATTGACCTGGGAGTCCGAGTCTGATATGCGGAGCAATTATCCTCATCTATTTCCCGACTCAGGTACTTCTTTCTTTTGTCCGTTCGAGGATGAACGGTTGTTTTAGAGGTGGAGAATGTGATGACCCTTACTCTTTCTGTGCTTCTGAGGCCTTGAAAACCTCATTTAGAGTTGCCTCGATTTGCATGCATAGTCCGAGCGCGTAGCCGAAAAGTTTAAATATGAATTATGTGTGAAAAATGCTAAATTTTGATATTAATATGAATAAATTTGATTTCGGACAATATTTTGGGTAAACAAACCCAGACCTGTGATTTGAAGGTCCCGGAGGGTCCGTAGAAAAATATGGGACTCGGGCGTATGCCCGAAATCGAAATCCGAGGTCCCGAGCCCGAGAAATGAATTTTTAAAAGAAATTATTTTTCTAAAATCGTTAAGGAAAATGGAAATAAAAATTGATTAGAACGTGTTGGTATCGGGCCCGTATTTTGGTTCCAGCACCCGGTACAGGTCTTATATGTGTTTTAAGATATTTCTGTGAAGTTTGGTTGAAATCGGACGTCGTTTGACGTATTTCGGACTTAAAACTCTAAAGTGGAAAGTTTATGAAGTTTGATGAAAAACTAGTGATTTTGAGGTTTGATTCATTGATTTTTATGTTATTTTGGCGGTTTGATCAGACGGTTAAGTTCGTAGGATGTTGTTGAGTTAGTATATGTATTTGGTTAGGAGCCCCGAGGGCTCGGGAGTGTTTCGGAGGTGATCCGGGGTGGTTTTGAACTTAGAAAGATTGCAGAAAATAAGTTTCAGCTATTGCAGAAAAGTCTTCTTCGTGTTCACACCCCCCTTCCACATTCGCAATGCCTTAGATATTCCTCCTTCACGTTCATGTAACTGTTCTCGCGTTCGCGTAAGTCCACGACCCTCTTTCAGCGCGTTCGCGTATGGCCTCATGCGTTCGTGTAGGCTAAACTTTGGGCCCCAGTATCTTTCATCTTTGCTTTTGCAGGTTGTCAGCCTCTACCATTCGCGAACGTGACCCTATTGTCGCGAATGCGTAGGGTAATTTTTGCCCAGCGATTTTTAAGTTCAGAAGCAGAACCATTTCGGGGCCAACTTTAAATTTCATAACTTCTTCTTCTCCACACCTCTTGGGGCGACTTTTGAAGCGATTCTTCACCAAAACTCCGTGGAATAGTAATCATTTACTTGTTTCCTCTCATTTCCTTCAACATCTATTGAATTCCTAAGCCTAAAACATGTAATTTAGGGTAGAAATTGGGGAAAATGGGTAGAGTTAGGGTTTTCTATATTTTCTTGATTTAGACCTCGTTTTGGGGTCGAATTTGAAAACAAATTATATATTCAGGCTCGTGGGTGAATGGGGGATTTGTATTTGGTCCAAACCTCGTGTTTCGACCAAGCGGGCCCGGAGTCGATTTTTGGAAATTTGGGAAGAAAGCTTTGCAATCTATATTTAGGCATTGGGCTTGATTTGTTTAGCATATATTGATATTATGAAGTCCTTATTGTATAGATTTGATTGAGTTGGAGCCGAATTCCAAAGGGAAAGCGGTCGTTGTGGATTGATTTGGCCGTGGAAGTTGAGGTAAGTGTTTGGTTTAACCATAGCTTGAGGGATTAGGAGTTGAGTCATGATTGCTACCTGTTTCGTGTGGAGTACGACGTATGGGCATGGTGACGAGTATCCATGCGTCGGTGTCGAGCATGACCGTGAGTCTTAATTTGATAATTGTACACTCTTGCTTGATCCTATGAAAATCTTGACTGAATATTGGTATTATTAATATTAAGAAGAAGTTGAATAGGATTGGTTATAGCTGACTCTCCCTTGTCGGGATGTTTGACTTGTTGCTATTTTTCCCTTGCCGGGAAAAGTATTGATTTGATTGTTCCTTTGCCGGGAAGAGTATTAAATTGATTGTTCCCTTGTCGGGCTCGTATTGTGTATTCTGTTGAGAGTAAAGGGAGCGGATGGTACGCCTAACACAAGTGATATGGAAATGGGAGCGAGTGGTACGCCTACCACACATGATATATTGAAATGGGAGCGAGTGGTACGCCTACCACACATGATATATTGAAATGGGAGCGAGTGGTACGCCTACCACACATGATATATTGATATGGGAGTGAGTGGTACGCCTACCACACATGATATATTGATATGGGAGTGAGTGGTACACCTACCACACATGATATATTGATATGGGAGCGGTTGGTACGCCTACCACGAGATATTGAGTAATGGGATCGGGTTGCACGCCTGCAACGAGATGAGTTGAATATGAAAGTCGCCTTGTTTATTCATTATTGCTAGAAGTTAAACTGTAGATGTACTTACCATTATTCCTGATATTTGTTTCTAACTGTTGCCCCTTAAGCATGCTCCCCTCCCCAGTTTTAAATTGTTATGTTCTTGCTATTTTCTGTTGTACTCGTATATATATCTGCACAGGTTTACGTGATGTCCAGTCTAGCCTCGTCACTACTTCGTCGGGGTTAGGGTAGGCACTTACCAGCACATGGGGTCGGTTGTGCTGATGCTACACTCTGTGCATTTTTGCACAGGTCCAGGTTTCAAGCAGCATCAGCATCAGCTTTAGTTCGAGAGCATACCTTTAGTCCGGAGAGACCCGAGGTAGCTTTGCAGGCGTCCGCAGGCCCGTCGTCTCCCTTTTATCCTTACATTAGACTGTCATCTCTTTGTATTCGGGATAAGTAGATTTATGTTTCCTTCAGACCTTGTATTTAGTTTCATATTAGATGTTTGTGAGTATGTGACTCCAGTTCTTGGGTAGAGATATATGTTGGGATTCCGTATTTTATTCAGCTATTTAAAATTGAGACTTTCGCTTATGATATTAATCTCGTTGCTTTTATTTTATATGCTGTTAATTATTAGAAAGGAACAAGTGTTTAATCGATCATTAAGTAAATTTGGCTTGCCTAGCTTCTACGAGTAGGCGCCATCATGACTCCCGAGGGTGGGAAATCCAGGTCGTGACAAATCACCATACCATCTTGCATCAATACTGCAGCAAGCCCAATACAAGATGCATCACAATACATCGTATAAGATCCTGAACCTATGGGAAACACCAATACTGGCACCGTAGTCAAATCAGTCTTGAACTTCTGAAGCTTATGTCACACTCGTCCAACCATCTGAACGGGGCACCCTTCTAGGTCAACCTAGTCAATGGGACTACTATAGATGAAAACCCATCTACAAACTAACGATAATAACTCACCAAACCAAAGAAACTCCAGATCTCCGTAGCTGAAGTAGGTCTAGGCCAAATCTGAGTTGCCTCAATCTTCTTAGGATCCACCTGAATGCCCGTTGCCGATACAACGTGCCCTAAGAAGGAGACCGAGTCGCACTTTGAAACCTTGGCATATAACTATTGTCTCAGAGAGTCTGAAGTATGATACGAAGATGTTGCTCGTGCTCCTCTCGGCTGCGGGAGTACATTAAGATATCATATATAAACACGATCAAAAGGAATATAAATAGGGTTTGAACAAACGTTTCATCAAATCCATAAATGTGATCGGGGCATTCGTCAACCCAACAAAATCACTAGAAACTCATAATGCCCATATCGAGTCCGAAAAGCTGTCTTAGGGACATCGGATGCCCTAATCCTCAATTGATGGTATCCAGACCTCAAATCGATCTTCAAAAATACCTTGTCATCCTGAAGCTTATCAAATAAATGATCAATCCTCGGCAATGGATACTTGTTCTTAATGGTGACTTTGTTCAACTGCCGGTAATCTATGTACATCCTCATCAATCTATCTTTCTTCATCAAAAACAATACATGCGCACCCCAGGGCGGTACACTAGGTCTAATAAAGCCCTTATCAAGTAGATCTTGAAAGTGCTCTTTCAATACCTTCAACTCTGGCGGGGGCCATATGATATGGCGGAATAAAAATGGGTTGAGTGCCTGAAGCTAAATCAATACAAAAGTCAATAGCTCTGTCGGGAGGCATCCCTGGCAGATCTGCACGAAACACCTTTGGAAACTCACAAACAACTGGTACTAAATTCATGGAAGGTACCTCTGCACTAGAATCGCGAACATAAGACAAATAAGCTAGACACCCATTCTCAACCATATGCCAAGCCTTCACATACAAGATAACCCTACTGGAAGAATGGCCCGGAGTCCCTCTTCACTCTAATTGAGGCAATCCCAGCAAGGCTAAGGTCACCGTCTTGGTGTGACAAGCCAATATGGCATGATAAAGTGACATCCAATCCATACCCAAGATGACATCATCATCTACCATATCAAGAAGTAGAAGATCTAGACTAGTCTCAAGACTCCCAATAGAAACCACACATGAATGATAGACAAGATCTAAAATAATAGAATATCCCACGGGTATGGACACATACACATGAGCACTCAAAAAATCATGAGGCACAACCAGATATGAAGTAGAATAGGATGACACTTAGGAATAAGTAGAGCCCTGATCAAATAGAATTAAATAATTTCTATGGAAAACTTGAGCAATACTTGTGATAACGGCTTTAGATGACTTAGCATCCGGCCAGGCTGGGAAAGCATAGAATCGGCATTGGGCCCCACCACTCTGAACTACATCCCTGTGAAGGGCTTTAGCTGGGTGGCCTCCACTTCTAACGGCCTGACCTCTATCTTTGGCTGCCTGACCCCTTCCCCTAGCTGGCTAAGCGGGCGGTGGAGTAGCTAGTACTGAAACTCTCCTATGGCGTGCCGCCTAATAATCTCGTACATGTCCTCCTGATATGCCCAAAACCCTCACACTTGAATTATCTATCCTACTATTGTGGCTGATGAAATTGAGGCTGGCCCAAATGAGCTGGATAACCACGGTGATAACTCTAAATTGGAAGCGCACAAATAGGAGTTGATGGTGCAGTGTAGGCTGGCTGCCCTGAATAAGGCACATAATAACCATAAGTCCTGGTCCACATTCTCCATAAGGCCCAACAAAAACACTAAAGCATCCTGAAGCACTAAGGTTGTGGTGAACCCCTCGGGGACCTGAGCTGGTCCAACAGGTACAGTCTTAGCTGGAGCCTCCTCATCAAAATCCACCTGAGGCCCCACTGTTGGTGTTGTTTCTCAAGCTCTAGGCTGAGCTCTACCTCTGCCTCGGCCTTTAGTGCAACCTCAGCCTCGACCTCGACCTCGACCTCGACCTCTACGCCTCGTAAGAGCTGCCATTGGGAGCTCTAGCTGTTGTCCAGCTGATGATGCAATATGTGCTCTTGCCATCTATGGGAGAACAAAAACAAAAAGAGTTCAATCATCAATGATGGAATAAAATCGCACGACAGAGAATAATATAAGTGAAATTGTTCTCAAACTCCATAGCCTCTGGAAGATAAGTATAGACGTCTTCGTATTGATCCTCCATACTCCACTAAGCTTACTCGTGACTCGTGAGACCTAAGTAACCTAGTGCTCTGATATCAATTTTTCACGACCCAAAATTCCCATCTTCGGGACTGTGATGGCTCCTAATATTTCACTTGCTAGGCAAGCCAACGTTTGAATAATTTACCCATTTTCAACAATTCAAATTTGATAATAAGAAAGATAGTGAAATAACTGATATAGTCTAAAACATAGTGCAAAAAATCATAACGACTGAAATATCTATACAACCCTGGACCCGGTGTCACAAGTGCACGAGCTATTAGAATAGTACAAATAGAGCTCTAAATAAAGCATAAAGCTTTTTGAGGGAAAATACACAGATAATAAAAGGGAAAGGGACTCTAGGGGATGCGGATGCCGAGAAGATGTACCTCAAGTCTCCTCACTACTAGCCAACTCGAGCATGCTAATGGCCATTGATGGGACTGACTCCAAAATCTGGACAAGAAGTACAGAGTGTAGTATGAGTACAACCGACCCAATGTACTCTATAAGTGTCGAACCTAACTTCGACGAAGTAGTGACGAGGCTAAGGGGGTCACTTACACTACGGAATGAAATAAGGCAGTTAACTGAAGATAATAGCTAAATCGTTGAAGAAAACCAGTAATGATTAGAATTACCAATCCTTAGAGACTCGTATGAAAAATACCAAAAATCAACACAACACAAGGAAATAGGAACACGTAGGTTGTTGCGGCGCGCAACCCAATCCATCGTATAGCACAATCCATCCTTATTCCACCGTAGTAATATCAACAATCATAAATAATTATATGTTGCAGCACGCAACCTTGAACCAGATTTGGTTCGAGTCTCTTGAGATTCACATCAAGCAACATAGAAATTATATAACCAGTAGAGAGGTGATGCCAAATAAGGTATGAAATCGAAGGAAAATCCCATGAATCAAGGTGGATATCAGTGACGGCAGGCTAGGGTTAGAGGGGGGTGAAAGAGAGAAGAGATGAGAGAAGGGATCCAGAGGCGGCGGGTTGGGAGAAATAAGGGTAGGATTTAGGGATTGATATAATTAAAAAGGGAAAATTGATCCTGGACCGTTGTTTTCTAAGATCAACGGCCAGGATAAAAATTAGGCTGGGTCAGGTTTTAAATGGGTAGGGTATTTGGGTTATGGGTTAGGGTAATTGGGCTGGCTAGTATTGGGCTGGGAGCTCCGAAAATTTAATTAAAAAGGGCTATATTTTAAATACCCATTTAAATTTAATAAAATAATTTTATAAAATAATTTATAAATGATAGAAATATCACTTGCATAAGAAAATAATTTAAAATAATTACTTAATATTATAAGAATATAAAAAGTAATTTTTCGTATAAATAATGTAATTATGCATATATGGGCTATTATTGCAATTATAGCCTAAAGACACAAATATAATTATGCATAAAATGATTAAAGCTTAATATGAATATAAGTGATAAAAATCAAGTAACAAATCATTATAAAATTATTTGTGATTATAAAATGTTAGAATAAATTAATTAAAATTCTTTTAAAATTACAGAAAATTATGAAAAAATACTGGTGGATGCTCATGCACTATTTTAAAAGTATATATGCATTTTAAAATATACGAGGGAAAATTTGGCTATCAACAATAGAATGTTTGCACAGTGTACTTGTAGGTAATGATTGTGTCTCCTATCCGCTAAAACCCCTCAACAAAATTTAGTTTCTTTTTAAGTGTAAGTGTGAAACATATAGCCATAGTATGATAGTATCATTTCAAGACAATATACTAGGTGAATAATAGTTCAATACTGGTCACTTTACGTTTGAGCCCTGTCCTTCTTGCTAATAATATATTTGCAATGCAATTTCATGATGGTACAATCAACTAGCAGTTCCATCAGTTGAAATGTAAAGGAATATAACCAATATGAATGTGTTCATCTCTATGTTAGCAATTACTGATTAGACTGATATGAGTCCAGCTTGTCACAGAAATAATAGTGTATTGGGAAAAAAATAAATTTATATTGAAGATGACGTGGCATGACACGTAGACTGGTCAAATGGTCAAAACATGATGATCAGTTAAGAGGCACGAGCGACAACAGATACGAAGAGAAGAAAGTTAAATAGGCACGAGATGCTATTCAAATGATACGAGTCTCGTATCTATTTAACTCATTTAAAGTCAGGAGATTAGAAGGAATTGAAGATATGAATCTGATGACATAAAGGAGTCCAAATTCATTATTAAATGCCAAATACGTTAACGAATCGGTATTGAATAGGAATGATTGTGTAACGTTTCATTTAATGTCATTTAATGCTCATAATTGCCTCATTAAGACTAAGGCATTACACATTTTCCTAGAATAATCAACTATAAAAGGAGAAGGTCTCAGCATTTGTAAAGGCGCGGAATATCATTGATATTAAACTGAAATACAAACTTATTTACTGCTTTATTATTATTCTCAAGAGTCTCTTATTCTTTTCGTCTCCTGATTATCAGTAACCCAATTTTTATCTTAAATTCTAGCTTTGGCCGAAATTCTATTTTTTGGTTAAACAAATTGATTCTGTTACCGGGAATTCTGATAATCTATTCTTTTCAAACTATATCCTACCTGTTATTATCATCATGTCAAACAACAACGAAAACATTCTTGAAAATCAAGCACATCAAGTTGATGGAGATCAACATGATAATCTTTCCCCTCAATGAGATTCTCCACGAGGATTTCATGAGGGAACTCCTAATGATCAATCTGAACATATTGATGAAAGAGATGAGATTTTACAAAAAATAGTCGATGCACGAGTTGACAAAGCTTTAGAAGCCATACTCAGTCGATTACCTGCTGCACCATTAACACTGAATAACAACACGTTGGAAAACCCTCGTTCTGGGCTGGTTAATTCTGGTAATGGAAGTGACTCACAGGAGGGAGATCCAGGTAATTCAACTAATTCTCATTTGCAAATTTTAGTACTAACCTTGCAGAAATAACTTAAGGAACAAAATGAGCGAATCGAGGAAATCCCTGGAGTTCCCCCTATAATCAAAGGAGTAGATGTAGATAAGTACTCACAACAACCTTGGAAGCCAAGTGCTGCTCCCCTTCCAATTCCCAAAAAGTTCAAAATGCCCGACCTTCCAAAATACGACGGCACAACAGACCCACGTGATCACGTAATCGCATTTACAACAGGCGTAAAAGGCAACGATCTGACCAAGCAAGAAATTGAATCAGTATTGGTCAAGAAATTTGGAGAAACACTCACCAAGGGTGCATTAACCTGGTATTCTCTTTTACCTGAAAATTCTATAAACTCTTTTGCTGAGCCTGCAGATTCTTTCATTAAAGCACATTCGGGAGCACAAAAGGTTGGAAAAAGAATGGAGGATATTTTCAAAATCAAACAAGGGGACTCAGAGTTGCTCAAGGATTTTGTTGATAGATTCCAACGTGAAAGAATGACTTTACCTCGTGTACCTAACAATTGGGAAGCAATAGCTTTTGCAAGCAACTTAAATGACAAAAGCTCAGAAGCCACGAGAAGATTTAAAGAAAGCCTTCGAGAATTCCCTGGTACCACGTGGAATGATGTTTATAACAGGTACGGTACAAAGTTACGAATCGAAGAAGATACCGTACCTCGGTTTCAACATGAAGAAAGGAGCAGTTCCAGGAGATCCAAAACCGAAAAAATATCAGGTAAAAATAGGTACGATCCTTATATGTGTCCTGTAGGGAAAGACTCACGGGCGAAGCATGACAATCAACGATATGATCAACGATCAAGAAATAGGGAATCTGGTTCTTCATCAAGGTTCAGAAATGATCAAAATACACACGAGCCCCGTGACAATTCAGCGGCTATAATTTCAAANACGTTATTAGTAGGGGCGAAGATATTTATGGAGTAGCATATACGGCTTCAAATAAAGTTTCCAAAGTAACAATCACACATGGGAAGCGAGTGCGACAGACCTTAGAAAATGAAAGTATCACTTTTGATGATACAGATGCAGAAGGGGTGATCACTCCCCACAACGATGCACTGGTAATATCTTTACTTGTACATGATACTAACGTAAAATGAGTTTTGATTGATCCAGGGAGTTCTGCAAATATCATCCTATTAAAGGTGCTACGAGAAATGCAAGCGGAAGATAAAATGATTCCAAAGGCGCATACTCTATCAGGGTTCGATAATTCCAGTGTGGTAACTAAAGGAGAGGTAATTCTAACAACTTTTGCAGAGGGTGTTATGAAAGATACCAAATTTCAGGTAGTAGATATGGATATAGCCTACAATATAATCATGGGGAGACCGTGGATTCATGATATGGATGTTGTCCCATCAACTCTACATCAAGTCATAAAGTTCCCATCACCAGGGATCTGCCAAATTCGTGGAGAACAGCATACAGCTAGGAGTATTGATACTGTAGCAGATATGAGTGCTGTAAATAAAGTTGAAGGAATCATGGACCGAACCACAGCTGAACAAGAAAGACAGATTTAGACTCGAGACCTGATATGATTCAAGAACCTGAAGATAATGAAAATATCAAAACAACAATTGAGGAGCTCGAGGCTGTGATATTATTTGAGCAATGGCCTGAACAAAAGGTTTATGTTGGAGCCAACTTAAGCTCAGACATGCGAGGTATGTTGATTGAATTTTTAAAAGCTAACATGGATTGTTTTGCTTGGTCCCATGCTAATATGACTGGGATACCACCGGATGTGATGACTCACAAACTAAATGAAGACCCATCCTTCACACCCGTAAAACAAAAGAAAAGAAAGCAAGGAACTTTCAAAAACTAGGTTATTCAAGATGATGTCCAAAAGCTATTAAAAATTGGGTCAATACGCGAGGTAAAGTATCCTAATTGGTTGGCTAACATAGTTGTTGTACCTAAGAAAAACGGTAAGTGGAGGGTTTGTGTAGATTATACTGATCTTAACAAAGCTTGCCCAAAAGATTCCTTCCCAACCGCATATAGATCAGTTAATTGATGCAACTGCAGGGCATGAACTTTTAAGTTTTTTAGATGCATATTCGGGGTACAACCAAATAAAAATGGACCCCAGTTATGAAGAAAAAACTTCTTTCATCACGGACAGGGGGACTTACTGTTATAAAGTAATGCCCTTTGGTCTCAAAACTGCTGGAGCAACCTATCAAAGGTTGGTCACCAAAATGTTCCAAGAACATTTAGGAAAAACTATGGAGGTATATATAGACGATATGCTCGTCAAAACCCAGCATTCTCATGATCATATTTCTCATTTATCTGTTACATTTGAAATTTTACGAAAATTTAATATGAAACTCAACCCAGAAAAATGTGCATTCGGAGTTGCCTCAGGTAAATTTTTGGGTTTTCTTGTTTCTAACCGAGGCATTGAGGTAAATCCTTCTTAGATCAAAGCAATAGAAGAAATCCCTGACATCCTTACGAGTAAAAAAGATGTTCAAAGGTTAACGGGAAGAATTGCAGCCTTAGGGAGATTTATTTCCAAATCTTCGGAAAAGTGTTTTAATTTTTCTCTGCACTCAAAAAGAAAGATCATTTTGAATGGAACGAAGATTGTCAACAGGCCCTCAGGAATTTGAAAGCTTACTTGTCAAATCCGTCGTTATTAGCAAAACCAAAGGAAGGTAAAAAACTACTCATTTATTTGGCCGTATCAGAAGTTGCGGTAAGTGCTGTTTTAGTCTGTGAGGACCAAGGTAAACAATCTCCTATCTATTATGTAAGAAAATATTTACTAGATGCTGAAACACGATATCCACAACTGGAAAAGTTAGCATTAGCTTTGATCATGGCATCTAGAAAATTAAGACCTTATTTTCAATGTCATCCCATTGTTGTGGTTACTGCTTTTCCATTACGAAACATTTTGCATAAACATGAGTTATCATGGAGATTAGCAAAATGGGCTATAGAATTAAGTGAATATGAAATCATCTATCAACCTAGGACTTCTATAAAATCTCAAGTACTAGCCGATTTCATAGCTGATTTTAGTCAGGGAATGCATTTAGAAGCAAAAAAAGAATTACAAGTTTTTAATGGTACAAACCCGGGGACTTGGATTTTATTCACTGATGGTTCATCTAATGTAAAATATGCAGGCCTAGGGATAGTTCTCATACCACCTACAGGTAAAACTATTAGACAGGCTATAAAATGTCATTCTATAACTAACAATGAAGCAGAGTATGAGGCTGTAATTGCAGGTTTAGAACTGGCATGATTCTCAACTCGTGGTTAATCAAATGCTGGGGACTTATACAGCCAGGGAAACTCGAATGCAAGAATATCTCGAAAAGGTACGGGAGCTAGTAAAACAATTCCAAACTTGGAAGGTAATGCAGATCCCAAGAGATGAGAATGTGGAAGCAGATGCTTTAGCTAACCTCGCGTCTGCAGCAGACGTAGCAAACGACGCAAATGCTTCAGTCGTACATTCATTTCATTCCATTCTCGAACCTGACAAGAATAAGGTAAATTTTAATCATTTAACATGGGATTAGAGAAACGAAATTGTTGCTTTTTTACAGCACGGAATCGTGCCTAATGACAAAACAAAGGCTCATGCACTTCGCAAGAAAGCTGCTCGTTATTGTTTGCATCAAGGAAATCTTTACCGAAAGATGTTTAGTGGACCATTAGCAAGGTGTCTCGGACCTTCCCAAACAGAATATGTGATGAGGGAAATACATGAAGGACATTGCGGGAATCACGCAGAAGGCAGGTTGCTAGTAAAAACATTTATTCGAGTAGGATACTATTGGCCCAAGATGGAAGAGGAAGCTAACGATTTCGTGTCTAAATGTGATAAATGTCAAAGATACGGCAATAATATGCATAGACCAGCTAAGTTACTCCACCTTGTCATAGCTCCTTGGCCCTTTATGAAATGGGGAATGGATATCATAGGTCCATTACCACAACCAAAAGGTCAGGTAAAGTTTCTACTTGTACTTACAGATTACTTCACTAAATAGGTAGAAGCAGGGGCATTTAAACAGGTGCCAGAGAAAGAAGTTAAATACTTCATTTGGAGAAATATAATATGCCGTTTTGGGGTACCAAAGGAAATCGTGTGTGATAATGGACTGCAATTCATAGGAGCCCAAATCACAGAATTTTTTCAAAGTTGGCAGATTAGAAGGATAACATCTACACCATATCATCCAGTGGGTAATGGACAAGCGGTTATCATTAACAACTTGAAGAAATGGTTACCGGATTCAAAAGGTAACTGGCCCGAGGTATTACCTGGAGTATTATGGGCTTATCGTACAACGACAAAAACAAGCACGGGGGAAACTCCATTTTCAATGGTTTATGGTGCGGAGACCTTAATTCCAGTAGAAATAGGAGAACCAAGGACACGGTACGTTCAAGCAACGGAGGAATCAAATGATGAAGAGAGACGGGTGAATCTTGATTTGTTAGAGGGAAGAAGAGAAGTTGCATTAATAAGAATGGTAACACAAAAGCAAGTAATTGAACGATATTATAACAGGAAAGCACGCCTCAGATTCTTTAAAATTGGGGACTTCGTGCTTAAAAAGGTGTTCCAATCTACAAAAGCTGCTAATTCAGGAAAGTTGAGCCCAACGTGGGAAGGACCCTACAAAGTTCGTGACATTGCAGGNCCGCTTAAAGATATATTACTTCTGAGAAAGTACCCACGATCAGGTATCGCCATGTTAGAATTTTTCTTTGAATTGTTAAAATTTTACTAACGATTTTAGATGCTAGACAAAAACCCTAACTCGTGCCAAATGATGAGTCACGACCTGCACGGCAAAATGGAATATTCTTAAATTCCCAGCCCAGGGTTACAATTAATTTGATGGAAATACACATGGGTTAGGCAGTCTTCATCTCTAATCACACCTCCGAGTCCCGTATATTTTTTTTGTTTCATGAAAAGGACCAAATTGAGAGAAACAAACAAGTGATTGAGGCTTCATACTTCACCGCTCAAACACTTGGGGGACTACATGATAAACACAGATACGTGTAGTAAAACAGATTCAAAAATCGAACAAGATTGAGCAAGATTTAAGGGAAAATTCAAGCTACAAAGAGACAAGTGTTGAGCAAAAGTTATGGAGTCTTCGGCATTCATCATAGTGTTCTTTCCAATGAGAACAACAGAGTCACCTCTCAAACTCATGAGAACAACGAAGCCACCTCTCAAACCCTTCCTAATATATAAAGATAGGGTCATGGCTATGTACTGGAACAGGTTACAAGGAAAAACCTTGTTTGAATTATATTTTGTAGAAATCTGTTACAAGAAAAACAGTTACGAGAAAGTCATAGATGTACTTTAATACATGTAATACTCAAAAGCTTGTTCAAGTTCATGAATAAAAAACTTGTCAAATTTGTTTCATACAAAACATGTGTATTCCTATTTCTTTCATCGTATTATAACACCATTATGAAGTTGAGACGTCTTCTTCATTAAATGTCGATATATAAAAAGGGCCTTCTTTTATAAACCTCATGTTAATAATTCATGAGAAGAATCATAAAGCATTTTCAAAGGTTAAAAATGCTGAGCTATTCTATAAGTCTTAAATAAACAAAAAGGCAAGAATAGAATATATAGAAGTACCAAGAAAACTTCTTAACACAATTAAAAAGACTAAGTAAAACTTAGTCAAGCAGAATGTTTTTACAAGTGCCCCATTATGGTAACTGGGGACTTCACCAAAAAATCCCTTAAAAATGCCAAGGGATAAAACCACCAATCAATAAAAAAAATAGTAAAGTCCAAAACATGTTCAACTAGTCACTGAAGGGGTTGGAGCCTCTAAAGTTGCAATATCAACCTCACCTGCAGAAGCAGCCATAGGCACGATAGCAATTTCTGAGGAAGCAGCAACAGCTGGGCTTGAAGTGTTAAGATCACTGAGGGAAGCAAGAGTCACGGGAGCTTCAGCTTCCATGGACTGTATCATTGAAGTTTCACCCTCGGGAGCTGGAACTGCAATATTCTCAACTTCAACTGCCACAGCAATGGCTTCATCATTCAAAGGTTCTTCTTCCACAGGAGCTCCGAGTGCTGGAGAAGGAGAGTCAAGTGGTTGTTGGCTTTTTTCAATAGTGTTCAAGACTTTGGCCAATTCTGATTGTAAATCAAAGTTTTCTTGACTAGCCTCCATCAAAGCATCACAACGAGAATTTAGAAAAGCCCAACTCACCTCAATATTAAAATTCTCCTCGGGAAGTCCATACTCCCTTTCCAACATAGCAAGATCATTCTTCAATATTTGGTGTTCAGCTAAATGGGAATTAAGGGAAGCTTCAAGGGAGGCATGAGAATTTTCCAAGGCACGTATCTTATCAGTAGAGATCCTTAACTCAGCTTGAGCATGAGTCAAGCTTTGTACTAACTCCCCTGCATATTCTTCTTTCTTGTCCAAAAGTGCCTTAAGCTCTCTGATTTCTTCACTGGCCTTTGATAATTGTTCAGAAAATGAACATTCAAGAAGCTCCTTATCCTTTTCAAATTGGCTTGAAGAAGCCTTGGAAACTGCTAATTCAGAAGTCAAACCCCACTTTTGCTACTCCAGGTGATTTCTGCTTTCTTATAATTCCTCTATTGTTCCCTGAGAATTCTCAAACTGCTCCTTCCAATTTGCCGCTTCTAGCTGGGCTTCCTTGGCTATTCTCTCTGCCTCTGAGATAGTCTTTGCAGACTCTCGGTCTCTCTTCTCTAAAATGGAGATTCTTCCCATCAACTCAGTACCAATAAGATTAGCCTACAAGGGAAAGTCACCCAATGTGAGAATTTAGAGAGATAAAAAAACTGGTAAGTTAAAGGAAAAGTACCTTCAAAGTAGAATGAACTATGTCATTCATCAACGTCAAGCAACTGTGGCTCTTCATCTTATTCTTCTCAATATCTCCAATTAGAGGCTCAAACCAGACATCGGCTCCACCAGACTTCCTTAAGAGACTATTGTTAGCAGGAACCTCAAGTGTAACACTCCTCATAGCCAAGCCTCTGCTACTAGAACCCTCATTTGTATGCTGAACAGAGGAAGGGGGAGCAATAGAAGGAGGAGTGGTGGAAGAGGTAAAACCAACGGGAGCTGAAGGAGTCAAGGCAGGGACAGAAGAAACAGACAAGGGGACCAAAATAGGTAAGGAAGCAAGAGTAGATAAATCAGGCAAGGAAACACTTGTGATCGAGAGAGGAATGGAAGGAATGGGAACAGAAGAAGAGAGAGGAATTTCGTCCAAGACTGGACCAAGTTCTCCACTTTCAAAACCACTAACAAAGAGACGTTGAGTAGATTCATTGGTGTCCCTTGGAGTGGTGTCCTCATCAGAAGGAATTTGAACAGGCTCGGAGATAGAGGCCCGAGCAAGAGTATCTGTAGCTTCATCTTCAGAAATAATGCGTCTCTTAGCTCTAAGTCTAGCTATCAGAGAGGTATCCTCATCTTCATCATTCCCAGAATCTTCTTCTACAACTTCTATCTTTGATAGCGAGGCTCGAGTTCTGTCCAAAGCAATAGAAGATCTAGAAAAAGCTCGAATGGCAATAGCTATCTCACCTAACTTTCCTCTAATGCCAAATCCTGATAAAAAGAAGGATACACAGTCAAAATCAAGAAAAGGGCTTAATATATAAAAAAACGCATAAAGAAATGCATACCGTGAGTTTTCACTCTCCAACCATGTAAATGGGAAATTGATTTCCAAGTTCTCGCCTCCATAGGTGCAGCTTTCAAAATTGAATCTACCCAACCACGGAAATTAGGAACGGGTTCCACATCTCCCATGGTTGCTA